>JAMKCH010037769.1:0-16839 GCA_023653785.1 Ophioderma brevispina | reverse complement strand
CAGCAGCACAAAAATTCAAGTGGAATACTGAGCAGCCGAGTTTTGTTCATGGAAATACCGCCGGTCCATCAGACATGTCCGGATAAAAATCCTGCATTGCATTATTACAGGCACAGTGTTCACATCGAATAAATCGTTAATTAAAACACGATTTATATAATAAACTTCTACATAAATTCTACACTGTTAATTGGTGCCATGAAACATTCCACTACATGACCAAGGATAAATATCACTAGTGTGCGCTCTTAAATTCAACAACGGGTCCAACTATGGCAAGTACTACCGTTTGAATAGTTTCTCTATTCAATCAATGGCATTAAAACTACACCGGTCTCACAAAAAAAGTGGTACAATCGAAACGATTTTTTAAATATTAAATTCTAACATGTAAGTCGTTTCGTAATTATATTAAAGAAGGAAAGGACCAGGATTTCAAATACTTTTTGTTTCAATCTCATTTGTCTTGTTTCAAGTCAAAGCGATAACTCCAGTTTACTGCGGCACACAAAAATCGAATTTTTGCACCACTTTATGGTGGAGTAAAAACGGTTGGTGGAAGAATCCACTACTAAAACAAGTTATTACCTTTGAAAGATGTGAGAGTCTTAAAAAGGGATTAACTTCATAAGAAACTTTAAAAGATGCGAACACTTAGTAATGGTATGGAAGTTATCTTCAGTAAGTTCTGGTTAAGATAAAGGATAAAGCATTTCGACAAATGATGTTATTAGACAGAGAATCATTGACCGCTATCGTACGTGACAGCACCCTTTATTAACTTTGGAGGAGAGAGTTTATGGTCTTGAAGTATTATGACACGCAAAGTCCTACCGACAATTTGATACTTTGCTCAAATTCAATTTTTGATTGACCACAAAGATGTGCAATATTTTTAAACCACTTCTTTGGATTTGGCGTGTTTATTTTGGTTGCAATTATATTTCTTCTGGTATGATTTTGACAGATACACAGAAAAAGTGAGTCAATGCGTAAAAGTGAGTCAATTTGTCGTTTGGGTGAAACACTTTGCCTCAAATGAGTCACCTTGACTCATGTTTGGACAGTGTTTCACTATACGGACAAGTGACTAAACCTTCTTTCAATGTGTGTACCAATTGTAAAAATTCAAAACTCCATTTCATTGAAACGTGCAATAAATATTGTATGTGTTGTATTCTTATGGAAAGAAAATATTTAAATTGATTTATTTTTTTTATTTTTTTTATTTTTTGCTTTTTTTAAGTTTTTTATTTTTTTCTCTTGTTTCTTTTTATTCTAAGTTTCAAATCTTTTGTGATCTTCAAGACAGCATGGACACAGTATCGAAAACAACTCTGCCATGTATAAAAGTGGCACAAAAATCGATTTTAGTTGTACGCACAAATTGATTATATCTCTGAATTGCAAAAGCAAATAATAAGCCCTATTGAAAGCCCAGTCTTATTCTTAATATTATGCACAAGTAAGAATGACTTATTTTGAAATTTAATATCTAACCAATTTTTTCTGATTGTGCCATTTACCATTGACTTACAATTAGGCTTCTTTTTGTAACTCATTTCAACGCTGATTCCGAATACTAGCTTGACAATTTTGAATGTAACCATGACCATTTTTTAATGTCTCGCAAATATCGTGGCATGCAAGGCTGCTATAGGAGATCGGTTATTTTGTCATTGTGACAGGAAAGAATTTATTAATGCAATGAAAATGGCTGTTGCGAAAATGACGTATTTACCCATATGAAAATATAGTTCACTATTACTATTCCACAATGGTAATGACTATTGAAAAAAAAATGCGGATATAGGATAATTTTGTTTTACGCTAATCACAGAGGAAGTTCGTCGTTAAAGGGGCACAATGCGTGAAACAAATATGAAGAAATAATGAATGGACCCTTAATTAAATCACGTCAACAAATTTGAAAAACAAGTTGGGGAATTCCATTTTGTATAAAGGGTGAAAAGTAAAAATATTATTTTCCTTGTAAGCTTCATTCTCAGCCAAGGATGATGACATTACTGCCAGCATTTATCAACTTGTAAAAACATGCGGTCATCAGCTCACAGACCCATGCTATGGGCATTTTGCTTGAAAATTCAAAGATAACATTTAATTCCAACACGTAAGTTCTGTATTTAAAAGGGTGAATTGGTAACAATTACCAATATAAATAAATTTACTCGGAGAGATGGATTTTAATACGATGGGACATATAAGACAGATCAATGTATACAAGTTACACTTATAGTTTTAGCGTTTCAGTAATCACACACTGGCCAAATAAATTTAAAAGGAAAAATGATTAAAATGTACCAGGGTTATTGCACTACGTAATTAAAGTAATCGTTGTTGGTAAAGGTATGTTTTTCAAACAATGCTGTTCCCCAAAATCCAAATAGTTCCAAAAAACGTTCATTTGCTGTCAGTTCCCTAAATTGGAGGGGTTTTTACAGGAGCTGACTAATGATAACTTGATGATTGTACTCAGAAAGGACTGACAGGCACCCGCAGGTCCGTACGCGGGGGGGGGGGGGGGGGGGGGTGCGGGGGTGCGGTCAGCACCCCCCCCCCCCCAATTTCATAAAAGGGAAAAAAAAGGTCCACTTTGTGCCGTTTTTTTTTTTGATAAAAAGGTCCAAAATTTAGAGGGATTATGGACGATAAGGACCCTTTTGGGTGATGCGATGGTCAAAACGTTCAAAATGGAGCATTTTAGGGGGTAGTACATTTTTTACAAAAAAAAGGTCCAATTTTTCGAAGATACGCACCCCCGTAACAAAATCTGCGTACGGCCCTGGGCACACGTACGTCAAAAACGGTTGCGAATAGTCGCTAAATGAAGATTTGGGCGAAAACTTGGAATGGTGGCATGGACGGAAATGACGATAAGATATGTTAAGAAGGAACATGGGAGCATGTCCCCGGTTGGACTCCAGAAATTGAATGGCAAAGGAAAGCGGTCACGTGATAACTTGAAAACAAACTTTAATCACACATTTTGGGACATTGTGATGTTTGTATGCAATGTGAACGTGTATGTAATCAGGCCGTGATTTAATTAAACCACGTGATTTATTCTTCGAATTGCATTTCGGATGGTTCTGCGAATTTCCCGCAATTATCGAAGATCACTATCTTTCATTGACGTATCTCATTTCGGGTCCACACAACCACTCCGATATTCTCCCCGTAAACATTTGTGTAATCCATACAAACCTGACAATTCAATAAGCGGCTTTATTTTGAAGCCATTCTTTTGTTTCTGTGTATGTATCCACTGGAGTGCAACGGCAAGTTGATCGTTCGCGGAGTTCCTTTAATCTGCCCTATTAGGGAAACATGAAAATGAAATCAAACGTTTTTCGCTCTCTTGGATAAGATCTGTATGAAAAGCGAAACGTAACGTGTGGTCAAGAATCCATGGTATAATTTGAAATCAATTTGGGATTATGAATATCGTTTTCTGCATGTTGCAATACATATGGCCAGTGTGTGTAGCTTCCATGGCAGACTACAAGAAATATTGATATTGATTAGTTACCGTTAGCATCGGTATCTCCCCATCCGGCTATCCAGCAGTTATCAAAAGCTTCCCATTCATTTTGAATTTGTGATAGACATACGGGACGTACGAAGTCTGTAAACATTACAGGGGGTTCAAGTTGTAGAAGAGAGATACTGTACTGAGTTACATATATGAATTCCGGATGGCTCCGCACTCTCTTTACAGATACCTCTTGCCGATTGGCTGAAGAACCATCGTATTCTGTATCACCAAATACTAAAGTTGCATTTTTGGCCACTCTGTATAAAAATAGCAAAATAATGTAAATAAATTATTTATTAACACGGGAAATTATGAATTAATTTATACTCACGTAAATTTATTAGAAAGTGTAAACAATGTTGTACAAATAGGATGAGGAAAACATAAACATACATTTGATAGTTTGTGCAGAGAATTAGTTATAATAAAGGATAAACACGCCAGCTTATGTGCCCGGCTTATGTGTCAACTTGACTTGTTAATGACCACTGATCTCTGACACCTGACCAAAAAGTTCAAAGCATCACCTACAAGGTATGACAGGAAAATCATTGTTCTTTGTCACTTTTCCACATCGTTTCCTCTTACTTCAATATCCTTTGCCAATAACTATCCTTCGTGGAAGTAGGTATCATCTTGGACCCCCAAATAAGCTCTAACTGCACGAATAACCCTGTTATCAGTTTCAAAATTGCGTCCAATGAGAGATTTGAGTTTGTGAAACGGGTACAAGTCGTCAGACAAAGCCAGATCTGGTGGGTAAGGCAGGAATTCAAACACACCCTTGGCAGCTTCAGCTATTGCGTTTTTCTTTGACGGCTTGTCTAAGCTGACGCAATTCTGAGGCATAGTAGCGTCCTGTGATGATCTGCCCTTTTGGAGGTAGTTAATCATGATGACATCCTTGTTATCCCAGAAAACAGAGACCATGATCTTTCCAACTGGGAGGGGGATAGCTACGGTGCTTCCATTGCTCGATTTGAATTTTGAATTAAAACGCCATGTCCCAGATACCGCCACACTTAGCTCTTCTAGAACTCTGGAGGAGCAACTCACAATTTTTGAATTCGAATTCACTCCATAAATACCACACCTCAAGGTACAAACATTCCAAATATACCAAACGTCCAATTGCAATTTTGTCAATCACAACTTTTCCAACTACAGACTGTCCCAAAAAAACTATACAATCAAAGATTAATTTTTTTGGCCAAATATCTAAGTTCATCTCAACTGGAGTTTTACTTATTCTCTTTAGGAGAGTTCCAGCTTTCATGAGATTTTTAGTTGGTTTAATTTGGGGGTCTGGTTCAGGAGTTATGGCTAATTATCTGAGACAGTTGAAAAACCTGTTGGGCCAGTTTCGGCTATCCTGATATCAACAAAGTTCCCGTTGAAAATCACCTTCGAGACATTCTTTATTGAAAATTAAAATAAAAAGTAGGTATAAAGTGCTGCTTCTTGTGATATAACATAATTTATAACTTTATAATGCCGCAATTGCTAATGTAGCATTGGGAAATTCAATTCCAAACAGTCTTGTTGTCTCGGCTCTCCACCAGGTTTCAGCAGAAGGTAGAACCATAAAAACACCCTTGTTGAAAGTAAACTGAGACATTTGAACACAACCATCCTTCCCTTTTATTGCTCTTTGTTGAAAAACTGCTTTCTTCATTATATTCCTCCTTGGCATCTTGGAGGCAGTGGGGAATAGGGGATGGGTAAATTGGCCCTCCACATTAGAGCGTTGTCCACACATTTGTCCCTCAACAGACTTGTGGCTATTACATTGGTTTCAGTAGTCAAATTCCCTAAATTTCCATGAATTTCATGATTATTGTCACCCCGAGGAGTCCCTCATTTCACCAACAACATAATTTCTGGTGTTATCAATGAAAAATAATATATTGATTAGTTAAATGCATGATAATACATTCACTCTGATCTGTACAATATTCTTTTGTTTGAAAACGGTTTAATCCCACAATGATGCTACACACCTTATTCATTTCTTCAATCTTCAGGTGAAACTGGCCCAAGTGGTATTTTATCCTTTGTGTTCAACTGACAATATCTCCGCTTAGGGTCCATCAAATTAGATGGAATAAAAGCGAGGATTTAGCTTAGGAACTTGTCTAACAAATAAAGTCAAAATATCTCGCAAAAATGCATAGTTTATATTTTTTACAATTTTTAGTTTGATTGTATATTTTTTGGGGGGACAGTCTGTACTGTAATGTAACGTCTCACCATAAAAACTCTCCAATACCTCTCCCCCACTTCCTGTTAGCCAGCATTAATGGCAACCACCACTGCTAAAATCAGCGAAATGATTAATTCAAATTAATCGATATCACTCAATGCATAAATGTTTGGATATTGTGTACACATTTTAGGTCAAAACAGGATATGGTCAAATTGAAGGGCATTTCTTGATCCTTAAAGTAATAGTGAAATTGGAATACAGACTGAGTTGGAATACAGGCTGATTTAAAAAGAAGTTTACTCATTTTTGTCTTGGTTTAGTAAAAAAGATCTAAAATGAAGCCTCTGTAAAGTAATATATCAGTGCAAAGAGCAATTTCTGAAGGTTAAATTAAAAAAAATAATTTACACATGCCAAACTAAGTTATATTTATTTGAATCTGAGTAACTTGCATCAGTTTGTATTCCCGCCAAATCAATAAAGCGTGAACAAGATAGATCCGTGTGTGGAATCATCTTCCAGCCACTGCTGTTTTAGCTCCAACTGTAGCTGCATTTATGGAAGCTGCCATGCCTGCCATCGTGGTAATGCTTCCTCCACCAGGCTCCAGACTCCTGCAGATGTCACCATTTTTTTTTTTTTTTTTTTTTAGATGTCACCATGTTCCTGTATATAATACACCCTCATTTTGTTGACTCCTTAGTTGGAATTGGATTGGTTTAATCCTCCTTCCCCTTCATTTGTTGTGACATCACCTGCACCATCGAAGTTTAGCTCTAAGTAGCTGCAATTGGTTTATTATTAAAAATTGTAAACTTTTGTACCTTTTTTAACATGGCCACCAAAGGTAAACAACTTTTGTTTAACATCATAAAAATAAACTAATCAAACGATACTTTTTTAAGTATCTTTAAGTATCCTATCTTTAAGAACTTAAAAGTTCATCTTTCTATTCATCAAGCAGTGTAATATAACTAATTTTCATCGCAAAATGTTTCTGCAACATTTTCTTGTTCAAGAACTGCAAAAACATGCATTGAAGTGTATCTTCTAAGAGAATTCTACCAAGAAAAAATAACGCTTTAGACTAGCGAGATTCAATTGTTACATTTTGACCTCTAATTGTGTCTAAATCAGAAAAGGAGTACAATCACTATGTTTCTGGTCTTATGTGATTAATTGGAAACTTGAGAACATTTGGAATACAGTTGGAATAATCTGAAAATCTTGCCCCCAACGATGACCTTGAAACGTTTTTACCCTTGATGGACGCTGGCACATTTTCCATTACCTGCATTCCGCCGTAATTACGGCCCACTCTTCACTTATGAGAACCACCGTACACTCTGATGTCTCCGGTCCAGCAATTGTGTGGCCGATCCATGGCCAGGCTCCGGATGGGGCTTGACGGCCGTTAAATATACGAACTTCTGGTTCTAATGCTGGTTGAGTGCCACATATGTCCTCATTAATCACATCTAAAGAATAAGTTTCAACAATCTTTTAGCAGCTCAAAAAAATTAAACACAAGAAGAAAGGAAAGTATCTACTCATCAGAACAACAAGTAACTTATACTTTAAAAATAAAGAAAAGTCAATTTAATTATTCATCTATTTGAGAGGTTTTGTTTTATTTTGAATGCACTTTGGTCATGCACATCTTACTAGACTTATGACTATAGCAGATTCCAGTGACCTTGGCAGATGGGGCTATATTTTGTAAAGTGTCCACTTGCTATTACAAGCATTAAAGACGAACGATTTAAAGACCAATTACTTCGGTCGTTTCTTGATTCGTTATTACGAAAACTCATGATTGCTCTTATGCAATTCCTTTTCGCTAATGGACTTGTATGAATGATGAATGAAGCTTTCTTGTGTGGCTTACTGTATTTTGCGAAACGAAACGAAACGAGACGCCCATTGGATTACACGCTTTATTCCGTCAACGTGCATAACGGAATAAAGCGTGTAATCCAATGGGTGTTCTGTTTCCTTTCGATTCGTTTCGCAAAATACAGTAAGCCTTCTTGTGTATGAATGAAAACAGAAAATGCTATCAATCCTTGGGACAAAAATCATTCGGAGCCAACTTGAAAAACAATTTCGCTTACGTGAACATCAAAATTAAATGACACGCAGAAGTTTCATGTTTGAGACTTCTATCAATTATTTCTACTAATTAGCTAATCTAATTTTGAACATTGACGTTATCATTGCTGTGTGTTGTTTTCATCCTTACCATGAAGTCCATAAGCAGTTGAAACTACGGCAAAAATGAACAAAAGTAACATGATTTCCTATTTGCTCATACACACACGCTTCTACCGATAGACCGGGCTACAAGAATAATAGAAATAATAATATTGACATGAAAATCGCGAAACGCTTATGTTAATACGGTATACTGTATCATGTAAGAATATAATTCTTTTCTGTATGTAAATGAACTACATTTCTTAATCTGTCTACTATCCCACACAATACACACACACCCACACCTATCCCACACAACATACACCCCACACACCCTCACGCGCACCCCTCCCCCCCACACACACACTAACACAGGTATAGTTCGGCCTTCACCCCTTGTGTTCCTTCTAACAAATTTTAACAGTAGAAGGGTATCTCATGTTATGGTGAAATCAAAGCTATGGTATCCCTAACGTCCCTAACTGCTTTAAAATGCACCTCATCTTGCAGTTACTGTCCATTTTCCCTATTCACTGTGCACACAGTGCATTCAATAGGCCTATGACCTGTCATGCGCTGTGCTTAACGCATAGGACATGAGAAAACTCACGTCGTTGCGAGAAAAGTGCTCAAGGGATTTTCTTAGTAGAAGCTCTAATTGTAGAATATATTATCATCAATAACATATGTGAATTTTATTATGATAGCACATTCAGAAAAATCCGAAAATGGTTAATTATTTTGGTAGGGTATAATGCTAACTCTATGGCAAAAATCACCAGTGACTGCTGGGCAGATTCAAGAGGGTGCCATGGACAAACGGTTAGACCTATACTCTTCGTAGAAGCTGACAACCAAAATAATCTTATTTTCTATAAGGTGGTGTAATTTGGTTGCCTTACGGTGCTGAAAAAGATCCGAAACGACCATTTCTAACAAGGCTTCCAACATGTGTAAAAACAGGCCTACTCGCTAATGTTCATGCACACAGTGTGTGGGTAATCGCTCACCCATAGCATGTCATTGATCAGTGATTGGATATGGTGCCCTGTGAAGTGGGAATCATTTACATACGATCGAACTTATGAATGGATTCATGTCACAATGATTTGGTTGGGTGGGCAAAAGGTCGAGGCCCGTTTACAGTGGACACTAACTGCACTATGTCTCAAAAAATCACGAAACAGGCCCCTGCCTTGGGTTAGGGGGAATGGCTCCTAGATATAACAATTGCAAAGGGTGACCTTTCTTGAATAAACAAATGACCTTTAGCCTATTTTCCCAAATATCTTGGAAAGGAGGCACCACACGCATGGGGCGCCAAGGTATCTTCGAGGAATAACCTCCTGTGCCGACTTGCTGGATCCTCATGGGGTGCCAGCCCAACGACTCTTCGCCCCACCGCCTTGGCTCTGGTCTACGGCGCTGCTGAATATGCCGCCTCAGCATGGTGCAACAGCTCTCATACAAAGAAGTTGAACACAGTACTCAACGAGACCTTGAGAACCATTACTGGTTGCCTCCGTCCTACTCCATCTGAGTTTCTACCAGTGCTTTCAGGCATTGCACCTGCAGTGCTTCGGAGAGAACACCACACGCACAAACTAGTGAATAAGGCCCGGCTGGACAACAAGCACCTGCTGCATAACACTGTCAAAGAGTCACACCAGCTCGGCAGACAGAGACTGTGCTCTCGTCGACCTTTCTGTCGACATGCCGCTAAACTCTCCAGCTCCCCATTCAACATCTTACAAACATGGAATACTGCCTGGCTAGATACTCCAAGACCAGATCAACTCACTCTTACACCTATGACAGAACTACCACCTGGTAGCAATCTTCTACGCAAGGAATGGTCACCTAAACCGGATTCGCACAGGAGTCGGTCGCTTCAACAGCAACATGCACCGATGGGGGCTGCGGCCATCGCCAGCCTGCCAATCTGGTTCTAAATCACAGACTGCGGATCACATTCTCAATGAGTGCCCTACCTTTCGTCCACCAGTGGACATAGACTTCTCAAACCCCAACCAATCAACATTGAGCTGGCTCCACCGTTTACAACACATTTAGCCGCTGCCTCATACGCAAGAAGAAGAAGACCCAATTGACTTTTTTACTCCTGGTTACCTAAGGAATAATTTGAGCTATATTTCATTAGATTTAGAGCAGTTCAAACATTTGATCCCCCTAGTAACTTTACCCTTCTCCCGGGGCCACACGCAGCAACGGGTCTCCGGCAGACATTCATATTTACAAATGTTATATTTTTCTCTGAATTTTCCCGTATTCAGATATTGGTTTCTCGTTCGTTTGATCAAAACCTTCTGGGCTGCCGGTCTATATCCAGAATTACTTGCTTTTGCATTGTCATTTTTGAATGTATAAATATATTTATTAAATATCTATTTCTGTATTTTAAATTAATTTTAAAGTAATTCAAATAAATATTATTATTATTATAAAAGTAAATTCCTCCATTTACCTGCGCACAAATTTAACCTTTCCATTTTGAATAGCGCACATACTCAAGATCACCTTTTCAATTTGCATAGTACATATTCAACTAAACTCTTCCATTTGCATATACATTTTCAAAGTCAACTCTGCATTTGCATAATACACATATCCAAGGTCATCTCTTACATTTGCAAGTAAATGCTTACATTTGCCTGTACATAATCAAGGTCAACTCTTGTATTTGCAAAGCATGCATATTCAAAGCCGACGCTTCCATTTGCAAATTACACATTCAAAGTACACTCTTCCATTTGCTAGTACACATATTTTGCATAGTACATAAAAGTCAAATCTTTCATTTCGATAGTACACATATACAGGGTCAAAGAGAATAGATACACACAAAAAATTGCACGATAAAAGATGCTAATATGTCGCCTTTCTTGGTACATTGGTTAGGTTTTCATTGCACAAATTTGATCTGCCAAATGCCACG
Source organism: Ophioderma brevispina (assembly GCA_023653785.1). Taxonomy (NCBI): domain Eukaryota; kingdom Metazoa; phylum Echinodermata; class Ophiuroidea; order Amphilepidida; family Ophiodermatidae; genus Ophioderma; species Ophioderma brevispina. Next base: position 5,925 of record JAMKCH010037769.1, on the reverse strand, counting down.
GCTATATAAACGAATAACTACATGAATATCTTTAAAACGAGAACAAATAATGAACTTACAGTGTCCTACAAGGTTCACAGTGTGCGATGTTTCGTTACTTTATACTACAAGCAGAAAACAAAGTTACCCAACTGAAATACTTCTGCATTGTTACTACTGCAACGTAAGCGCATTCTAAATATAGATTTATAATGAATATCTAACCCAATAATACGTTTCCACACGTCCCTTTATTTAGCATGCCATATTAAAAACACAAAGAACAAGATATATCGTTGACCTTCTGTTATTCAAAAATAATTCATAAAAAGTTAACTCAGGGTCATGGCAACTCTACAACAATGGAGAGCTATAGAGCCCACAAAACACACAGACGTACCCATGGGTTCTTTACAAGAATAGGTGATACAGGACGAGTAAAAAACCGGTGTGAAAGTAATCATAGTCCGGCAGATATCATAGTCCGGGCTTCATAAGACGACAATGGAATAAAGCGTGAAACTAATGTTACGTGAAGAGTCAACTGAATCGATTGCCCTATTGTTCATCATTGTTCCCGGACTGTGAGCCCGGAGGACTATATCTCCTGCCACACCGGACCCTGATTGTACCCGCTATTTTGCATCTTTAAGTAACACATATCTCCACATAATGTGGTAGCATCCGAAAGCTGGTTTTATTTGGTTACCTTTCAAGGATTCAAAAAAAGTTTGCCCATCTGCAGGTTGTAGTTCAATAGTTATGAGTTAAAATAGGTTTAAGGTGGTAAAATTTCAGATATATCTGTTCGTTACAAAACCGGTAATTGGAATGCAAAATGTAACTGCGGGCTACAGGGTCTATGGGAGGTCACTAGTCATATCTCTGTAATTCTTATATAGAACTGTCGAACAAAGAATATATGGCTGGTATTCTGAAAGGGAGACTAACTTTAGACCTGGGTTTAAACCAGGGTTAGTCCTACAAGAGGGGACCTTTTTCCTTTCAAAATACTGTGAAAGTTAAATGTAACGGGTGAGAAAATTCCTCATGGATGGGCTGGAACAGGAATTTTTCTCGCCCGTTACAGCACACTTTTAGAGTATGTTGTAAGAAAAAAAAGGTCCCCTCTTGTAGGACTAACCCTGGTTTAAACCCAGGTCTAAAGTTAGTCTCCCGTTCAGAATACCAACCCATATCTCTAACGTCCCTAGAGGAAGATATGACAATCACCGCAAAAAGTGAGGTAGCGGTATTTTTGTTGTCAGATTTAGGAGCAATTTCCCACTAACCCAAGGCAGGGTCCGCTCCGTGATTTTATGTCAGAGGGGTTTTAAAGCTATTAAAGGTCCCAGGAAATACAAATAGAATTGATGTGGTTTGTGTCAAGTCTACAAGGAGGAACCAGAAAGCATTCAATATTTGGGTTGGTGGTGACATCATTTATGGTACCATTGATTTTTCAGAGAGTAATAGAAAATTCCAGGTGACTGGTGTGAATCTATTCATGACACTGACTGAAAAAGTTTCACTAATGATGTCACTGGTAGTGTATTCTTTTTCCTGGCCCTGTTTATTGGAATGGAATGTACCATAAAGATTTGGAGTAAGTTTATCATCTCATTTCCTGAGACCTTTAAGGGACGCTAGGGATATACAATTATTCATCTAGTGTGACCAAATGAACAATTTACAACCAGTTCGAACCATTCTATAAATGTTACCCATTGTACTAAAGCTATAGACCGTACATAGGGCAAACTATATATCTTTTTAAACTTTAGGAGTAGCCCAATAAATTGGTACATCTTTTAAATCGATTCGAACCATTCCAACAAACGACGCCCCCTCTTTCTACATGTTCCACTAGGTTGATTTTGGTACACTTTATTGTTCCCTTGGAATGTGGAACAATGACTTTTCACATAATTTACCTATAATAAGGAGAGATAAAAAGGAAAATAATTTTTTGTGTTAGTGTTTTAGTGTCACTAATCTTACTCCCTAAGTTACATTGAAATGGCAAATGTAGAGCAAATATATTTTCTGTTATGATATGACCAAATAAACAATTTGGGATTGGAGCACTCTGAAATCAGAACACTCTAAAAAATCCCCAGGATAACCTTGAAATGTTTAAACTACAGTAAAGAAACTTAAAAAGGTTAACCCCCCTGTAAAAAATTTCCCCTTATCAAATATATCAAGATGGCCGCAAAAAATGTAAACCATAATGGTTTAATAAATATATGACTTGCATGTTAAGTGAGAAAAAAAATTCTACAACGAATTCCAATCAAATACACTGGGAAATGCACTATTAATAATTGGTGGTTGTGCCAACTCCATCATTTATATACATCAAATGGGTGATTTGACAATAACGATACCTATCAGGCTGCAGGAATTCATTGTCAATTTAATTTTTGAAGAATGTGGAACACTGACTTATATAACTGTTCACATTTACGGGTATAGTTGGGTATAGGTAAGGAGAGATAAAAAGGGAAAGATTTTGTGTGAGTGTTAGTGACCACCTTTTTATTTTATAACATTTTTGTGCTTTAAATGTTCACTTTCTTGGGATAAAATTTTATTTATTTAAAAAATAGTCGCATGAATAATATTAACTGATTTTCTAACTCAGATGCAATTCTCGCAATGTACACTGCATTTTTTTCAAATATAGCTGCAGTTCACAACGGTTAAAACAGTGTGTCATATGTTACAAGCGTTAACATTTCCCCCATAGACCCACTGTTGTGGATAATTTTCAGAACATAAAGACTATGAAGAAATAAGCTTCTTCTTCTTATCGTGTCCAAACGCAGTGGTTCTCAAATATGATCCAGCCAGGGATGGGTACAACGTCTGGCTGCTTCACTGAATCCCGCAAGGTCCTTGTCTGTGCATTGTTGCTGTTCCACAACCACAGGTAGTGCCCTGATCTGCTTCCAGGTAGCCCCACTTCGAATCTGCAAGGAAACCTTAGATCGACCAATTCTGGTTCTCAATCGGTTGAGGCATCGCCATTTAGCCCATGAGGAGTCAGCTCCAGGTGGGAGATGCTCACTAGGTTCAATACCATTATATGTTACTTGGTTGATAGCAAATATTTCTTTCCACTTTCGACTCTCTTAAGCTCCTTAGAGACTGTTTCAAGAGGTTGGACTTTGCTTAAGAAACTCTTTCTGGATATAAAGGTGCAACGAGAGATTTCACATAACAGGTGTCCCTAAAAAATCTGAAAATTTAGATTTTTGCACTGGTGTAAAGCGTTCTATCAAAATATCCCCATCTGAAAGGATTAAGCTGAGAAATGTTTCTTTGGTACAAAAATTGTTAAATTTCTATTTTCATATAGGAGCAAATTAGCCTATGTTTTATATTGAAATATAAGCATATAAAAATCACCTTTTGTTATCACTTTTAAGACATTCTGTACCAAATATAAGGTAAAAAATCTTTTGAGTGTCTAATCTATATGAAATCACCGCATATGACACCTCACATGGATGGCTCAAAATCTCTCGTTGCACCTTTAAGGCGGTCGGCAGCAGGTATCTGTCCAGACATAGGGTGCTTCACATTAGATACTTGACAGCTACGCTCTTGCATGCTTGCTACGCTACGACGTGTGTTTGGTGACGCCATTCTTGCTAGGATGTTTTCCGTTGGTGATGAACGGAGGCATACTGTGATAAGCCGGCAGGAGGCATTTAACGCTGAATCAAGCTTCTTGACATGGGTTGATCTTTCCCATACAGGGCAAGCATACTCTGCACATGCATGAGTAGCACAGGGCAAGTGCCGTCGATCTTAGGGTATGTGGGCGAGCACCCCATCTTGTGGCAGTGAGTTTGTTCAAGATGTTATTGCATGAACATACTTTACTCTTCGTCTTCGCGATGTGGGTCTTGTAAGAGAGAGTGCGGTCCAAGGTATTAACTCCTAGGTAGACAGGGTTGTCACAGTACTCCAGGGCTGTTCCAGACCATGTAACTTTAAGCTGACGTTTGACTTCACGATTGCGTAGATGGAAAGCACACACCTGTGTCTTGGGGTGATTTGCACGTAGGTGTTTTTTACTCATTATAAGGAGTGATCAAAGCTTTGGAGAGTCTCTCTTCCACAACTGCGAAGTCTTGTGTTCTAATTCCAAGATCTTCTGCGTAAATAAAACGACGGGTTGCTGCACTGGTTGGTCGTTTTGGTATAATGTTAACAGGAGAGGTGCAAGCACGCTCCTTGTGAGCTTTTGTGGGTGTGATCCTACGGCCATCGGTTCCCTCGCTCGCTAGTTTCGAACAAAGAAATTTTTAGACTTCTACCATATCACAACATAAATGAAGTCACATAAATGTCTGTCAATTTAGTTTTGTGGTGTGATAGAAGTCTAATATTCTTCATGTAATATTAATTTCCACATGTGGAATTATCCAAAAGCACACTACCTGCTAATCTGTCTGGAACGAGTGGCCATATCACCCTGGTGGATGCACAGTTTTTACCTATCTCCTTGCGAACCATCACTAACTGCCCCTGCCTCGAACAACATCGCTGTATACCACTCCAAGTTCTTGCAGGTATCCAGCCAGCTGACCTGAGGAGGAAATTTCACACCCTGGCTCTGACTCGAAGCAGCCACGTGATCCAGCACCTCCTTCATGACACGAAGAGATGCCCGTACACCTCGTCTAAAGTCACGTCATCCTTTCGTCCGAGAGGTACATCAAACGGTTTTATCCAATATTCAGGAAAAAACCCAAAAGAAGACAACATCACAATGGACGTCAATGAATGGAGGCAGCGACGGAACTGTTAGCCCACCACTGAAGAATTTCGTAACAGAGCCAGTGAATCATGTCTCAGATCTGATCTGTCGCGCGCCAAGCTTGGCCGCTGCCACAGGAGTAGGCCGCTCAAACCCAAGCATGCACCTATATGAGGTCTTGGCCCGGAGTCTAATATGTGAGTGTAGAGGCTGAATAACTAGAAGACCGCATCATCAATGCATGTCGCTCCACCATCCCCACATGGTGCCCATGGGTCTTTCGAAGTTGATGAGTCCGCAAAGGATTTGCTGTTGCATCCCAACTAACCTTGAGATCGATCCTTCCTCGCTGTGGCATACTAAGAAAAAGGAAGACTCTGGTTTGGAGGGGACGGTCAACATGCACGTTGTATATCAGCCAACAGTATTCTTTAAGCAGGAACCAGAGAGATGTCATTGAGGAAGGTCTAACTCATTTAAGAATTGACTTACTTTGAAACCATTTCCCCCTTGAAGGTGGTGTACGCTGAGTTACGCCTAGTTTTTATTGATTTGACCGCAGAAGCATGTTCAAAAGAAGGGTGTTGATGCTTGTGGATGTATTTTTAATGCTAAAATGTGAGTTTTAATTGAGATCAATTATACCACCATGGTCATACCAACTTCCTGGGAAAGTTCACGAAGGATTATCCTCAGACAGCATCTCCAGCAATGACCACATGCTTTCGCTTTTCAGCCCAACCTGGGTTGCAGTGTATTTAAAAAGGCCACATCATTCGCAAGAATGTTATCATAAATAGAAGCCATCTTTTTTACGGACAAAAACGGGCATTCCAAGGCCAGGCCCGTAGCCAGGAATGTTGCGGGGGGGGGGGGTGCGGATTTGCCAGAAGCGGACCTTTTGCGGACCAACAAAAAATTTTCGCGGCTCGCTACGCTCGCCGGTTTGCCCCATATTTTTTCACGTCGTCTCCAAATTCTGAAGGCTGGGGGGATGGGGGGGGGTGGGGGGGGTTGAGAGAAGAAAAAAATTTCGTCGCAACGTTGAGAAAACACAGGATAGTAACAACGACATATTTCCCCCGACTGCGATGGTTAACGCTTGCTTAGTCATTCCTAAACCACAACCACAACCCTTAAGACACTTTTAATTACAAGCACGACCTTAAAAC
>JAMKCH010037768.1:0-15222 GCA_023653785.1 Ophioderma brevispina | reverse complement strand
TGAACCCAATTGGTCTCAGACTTAAGTATGTAATTCAAAATAGAAATTAACGTGATTTTTATTACGTCTATCTGAGTGTAAAGTCTGACATTATTAGCTTCATAATTTTGTGGATTTAAATATCACTCATTGTTCCCACATTCAAGGAACTTTGTCCATGCAGTTAATTGGTGTTGCGCCTAACCAATTTAAACTTATTTCACATCAGCCATTGGTCATTGTCTTGAATATACAATAGGACGCATTCAGATGCTTGGCTCAATATCGATGCACTCCGGTTCTTGGTATTCCTTCTACTGACAATATGACTACCTTGTAATTCTCTTAATCTCTTAAATGAACCTTTTCCACGGGTATTATTGATTTTATCTGTGGTGACTTTTGATATTTTATGTATGCTATCCATGGAACCTTTTAAAGTCTCCATGACACTTAAAAAGTTTCGCATGGACACTTTTAAAGTCTCCATGGAAAACTTTTAAAGCTCCATGGTGGTCTTTGGCGATTTGGAATTTCTTTCCATGACAATGTGTGGACTTTCACTGTTTGTTGCTTCCATCCTAGCTCTTCCAGAGCAGTTACCACTTTGACTGACAGCTTAAGTGTGGATCTTGGTAATCATAGATGATTGACAATGCACTGGAATCATAGATGTTTGACTCGCCGTTGAATCAATATATGATTGGACTTTCGCGTTAATCAATAGATGATGGACGTCACGTATAAAATCAATATATTAGATGCCTGGTTAACGTCCTTTGTCATCAATAATGATTGACGTCGCGTGGAGTCAATGAAATGGCCTACATGAACCAAGATCAGTGTTGCCAACGCCGCGGTTTACCGGCACAATTGGGCTACTTTTTATATGCCGCCGCGCCTAAAAAAAGGCCGCCGCGGGTTTCCCCAAATTGGGGCTTACTTTTCATAGTCCCACGGCGCGGCCACCCGCGGGTATCCTTTAACCCTCTGTACATCATTAATTTCGAGCTCCAAGAAAGTTTTTAAAGTTCCGTATTGGATTGCGCTTCCTTTCTTCTTGGAAAATGCTTTTACCTGCATTCACTACACGGGGGACTCGCTTGGGTATGACAACAATAGTAACAACTCCAACTTCATCCCGTGATCTGATTGCTTTGTCAAGCCGGTTTGTGGCTCCTCACACGGATTAGGTGCTCACTCAGGTAAACAACAAATAATTATCCAAACAAAGAGTGCCCGTCATGGGTGGTACACGGAGAAGTGCAATTAAAACCTTTAAAGCTGTAAGGATGTGCTCCTTATAACGACGGGGAGTAGGCGCTCACTCAAGTATAACAAAAAATATTTATCCTAAGTGACCGTCATGGGTGTACAATGTTCAAGGGTAGGGTTCATTCCCGCCTCACTGGGGTAAACGGTGAGATACGAGAGGGCAATTAATAAAAGGCACGCGCCGCGCCGCACGCATTCCTTTTCTGCTTTGCGAATATATCAACTGAGTTGGTAAATTAAGTAAAGGCGCCGCGGTGTCTCGAGGACTATCAAACGGAATTTTCTTGACATGTATTCGGCCGTCACTTTGCTCTGACATTAATCAATCATAACATCGTTAATATAATACGGTAATCAAATGAAAGAAACAAAACAATATATAAATACTAAAATAAAGTCGCTAATAAAAATAAATAGGCAAATAATAACATAAATAAACAAATAAGAAATAACTAAACAAATCGTAATAATATAAAATAGAAAATATTAAAAATCAAACTAAATGCGTTTTTAGTATAAATAGCGCCCTCAGCAGGTGTGCGCTAAGCTGACAAGTGAAAAAATTGGGCTACTTTGGCCATTTGCCGCGCCTTGGCTCGGCCCTTTGCCGCGGGTAGTGCGAATTTTTTGTTGGCAACACTGACCAAGATTCATTTTATTAGCATAACCTATCAAACATAACAGGAAAGAGTATATAACAGTAACAATATATATACTTCAAAAAGCAAGTGACAAATTGAAAACAAATTTTATGTTGGAATTAAAATAAATTCCTTTCCCAACAAAATTTGGAATTATTTCGTGTATTATTTTTTTTAAAGTGGCAACTAACATTATATCCAGCCATTTAGAAGATGCTGACATTCCGTTTGCATTTCTTAAACCAATACAAAACCACGAAAACATGACCTCAATCCCTTGATCCGCATTGCTTCATCCTTAATTCCATCATTTCCATAATTTTTATCTAGCTGTCTCTACATCTATTATAAGTCGCTCCGTTTATATTTCATCTTCTTTCTTCTTTTTCTGCACCCTTTTTCTTTTTGAACTATATACGTCTATTTTATATTGTAAACAAGTTCTATCTGTATGTTTCTTGTATAATTTGATAGTAGTTTTAAGTAACCTTATTCGAGGGCACTGCGCTTGCACTCGCTCTCGTCCTTCCTCTGGCATTTATCTGCTATTTACTTGATGGTAACTGCTACCCACCTATTATACTGTACCGTGTTTCCCAAAAAAAAACACCGCAACACTTGGTGGCAATCGCGCATAATTTTTGAACAAAAGCATTGACTCCTTATTCTTTGTTGTAAGATTAAGATGGGACTGTTAGATAATACCCTGAAAAGTTCATAAAGGTAGAGTCATATGTTTTGAGATATGACCCCAGAAATAAAGTAACCCGCAGGACCCATTTAACCAAATTTGAGGCGCCTATTAACTACAAATACAGCACTGTAGGGGGGGTGGGGGGGCGTTTTGTGCCCAGACCCCATATGAATCTCTAAGTCCCAACTACACTATTGCACCTGTTTTAAAGACAGGTGCTGCCAATAAATATTAACCATAATCTATGATGCTACATTGGTACATACAGCTAAAACATGCATTTTAACACACACATAAGAGATCGAATTAGGAATGTATGCTCAACAAACTCTTCGTAGTGTCCAAATAAGACTGTATTGGATTAGACTAATCATTCATCACGTTTGTGACGGCACAGAAAGAGTTATCTTAACACAAAATTTAATGACAGAATGAATATACTGATATTGTTATTGAGTTTTGGGTTGAAAACATAGGTTTTACTTTCATAAAGTTGACAATGTAACATTATTTGCATTACAGGCAAGGTTTGCAGCCAACACATTTAAATCATTTTATGTAATGTGATTTTTGTTCTATGACTTAGTCCATAGTTTTTATCTGAGACTCATCTCAGATTGTTATCTTCTTGAAACTATTTTATCACAATTAATTGTTTTTAAATTCATATCAGTTAAATAATATTATGAAATACAGTCATTTGACACCCAGTCAGAAGTGGTTCTGCAAGAAATTCGGGCAAGTAAATGCTGATTGCAATCATTATTGTATTTGCCACTTCATTTCTTCATTTCCAGTCTTGTTGTTAACCACTCCTCATTTTTTGTAAAATGGTTCTGCCGGGTTTTACTTGATTGTTGGGGTCATATCTTAAAACTAATTTCACTGACCCTTTATGAACTTTTCAGGAATATTAGCTAACAGTCCCATCTTACCATACAACACTAATAAGTGTCACATACTTTATTCAAACTTATGGCGCCTGCCACCAGTGTTGCGGTTTTTTTTTGGACACACGGCGCGTTATTATTATAATTAAGATTATTTTAGTACTATGTAGTATTGTTCAACATTTATGCTTGAGTTGGATATAAAATTAACTATGAATATAAATGCTTACAATTTCGTATGCGTTAAAAATTGCACTTTATGTTAAAGTTACCGTACATAAGAAAACACAATCCAGTTTACTTAGTGTGGGGGGACTCTCATTATTCTTTGAAATAAAATTAAACGGGAGTCGGTGGAATACCAAAATGAGGGTATCTACATTTTTGGTCAATATCCCATGTGGAAAATTAACGGGATCGGTGAATAATCAAAGTTTGTGGCGATACACTTTTTCGGTGGATATCCGCATGTGGAAATGGCACAGCGAAATCGGTAGTCTGACATGACGAGTCAGTACATCTTTTGTTATGGAAATTAGTTGGGTTCTCTGTGATCAATCATGTCAATTAAGGAGAGATGCTAGTGTCGGGTTTTAAGACAGACATATATTGAGCCTATCATTAATTGAGTTTAATTACATGAAGTTCGATTTGATTGGCTGTTAAGCACCGAATGTTCCATACATAATTTAACAGCTGCTGGCTTGATTTGCCCAAGCATGAACACTTTTTAGAGAAAACATCTTCTAATATGCGGAGAGATACACAATTTTCGGGGAATATCCACATGTGGAAATTCACGAAGATCGGTTGAATATACCAACGTGGCGGAGATACACATTTTTCGGTGACTATCCCCATGTGAAATTCACGAAGATCGTGAATATACCAACGTGCGGAGGATAACATTTTCGGTGATATCCACATAGGAAATTCACGCGGATCGGTGACTATACACAAAGGGCGAGATGCACATTTTTCGAGTGAATTTCCAATTGAAGCTCACAATCAGTATTTTTTTTCTATAAATTCCAAAATGCCCATTTTGTATCTAACTAGCTAGTGTTAGGTACATCAACAACTTATATTACCGTTCTGTGAAAAAACAGACACTTAAGGATTTTAAAGCAGTCTTGAACATGCTATTTGCGGCGTTTTCAGGCAGAGAAAAGTAGGATCCCGACTTTTATTAGAAACAAAGCATAAAATCATAATTATGACAAATACGGTGTGTTACGCTTAGCACTTACAGTGATCTTCGTACAAATAATTTCCAATACAACCGTGTAAAAATGGACTTTGGTGAAAACATAGGGGCGCGATGTTTAGATTTTGAAAAAATCGCTGAGAATGGATTTAAGAGAGATTGGAGAATATTGAATTCAAGACTATTGTTATTTTTCAATTTTATATTTTGTCCACACCATTTCGTTTTCTGAAAGAGCCAATAGTAGCCTAGATAGATAGTTGGAAAAAAATATTTGATGACAGGTAAATCGTGAAACGTGAGCACGATGAGTTTGATTGACATTGTCATGGTCGCCATTGTGTGAAAGATCAGCGAAGTCTGTTGTCTGGCATGACGAGTCAGTAATCTTTTGTTATGGGAATTAGTTGGGTTCTTGTGATCAATCATGTCAATTAAGGAGAGATGCTAGTGTTGGTTTTAAGAAAGACATATATTGAGCCTGTCATTTAATTGAGTTTAATCACATGAAGTTCGATTTGATTGGCTGTTAATCACGAATGTTCCATTACGATAATTTTAACAGTGCTGGCTTGATTGGCCAACATGAACTACTTTTTAGAAAACAATCCAATATGCGGAGATACACATTTTTCGGTGAATATCCACATGTGGATATGAACGGGGATCGGTGAATATACCAACGTGCGGAGATACACATTTTTCGGTGAATATCCACATGTGGAAATTCACGGAGATCTGTGAATATACCAAAGTGCGGAGATACACATTTTTTAGGTGAATATCCACATGTGGAAATTCACGGAGATCTGTGAATATACCAACGTGCGGAGATACACATTTTCGTTGAATATCCACATGTGAAAATACACATTTTTCGGTGAATATCCACATGTGGAAATACAAGCGGACCGGTGAATTTACCAACATGCGGAGATACACATTTTTCGGTGAATATCCACATGTGGAAATACAAGCGGACCGGTGTATTCCAACATGTGGATATTCAAGAGGATTTGTGAATTTCCACATGTGGAAATACACCAAATCGTGCTCAATTTAATACCTGCCTGTACGTGGGGCGGAACGGAGAGAGGCTTTCCCCTACACCCACCCCTAGCAGTGCTATTTGCATATCAATCAGTGTCAATCAGTGGTGTCAATAGAGTGAATCGATGGGCATCTTGATACGTGCATGCTAACCTATCATCAGAAGTTATTTTATCTGAAAAATATTGTTATGACTATTATCATCTTATTTTTGAAGCAGTTTTGGAATTTGGGAAACCTCTCGGTAACTGTCGGATTAATTCCTGCTGTAATAAACTGCAAATTGGGCAGATTTCAAAGAAGATGATAGAAGTCTTTAGCTCGACAAAAGACACTACAGAATATAGTTAGAGTGGATTTAACACAAGTTATTGCTGTGTTGTTTCGTCACGTCAATGTATATCCCAGTCCGCTTCATTTAAAGCCATTATTTTAGCCATAACAAATCCGTTTTTCTGTTCTGTACTTTTGTGCCTCTTTTTCAATCGTAGAGTCGACAAAAATTATTTTCAAAGCTGCATCTTGGTAAGTGGTTGTGAGGTCTGCTTTGTGGGAAGGTCATGAGTGAAAGTATTCCATATTTCTTTCATAGGCTAAAAATTCGTGAAAAAGTTAAAACATTTAGGCCTTCATAAAGAATTCCTTACATAGGCAAAATTGACTTTTGTATCGTACTCAGTTCGCTATGTAGTCGATCTGTCCTCGGGTCTGTCGCAAAAGTGGTCGCAAGAACCTTTTTTAAAATGTTTGTATTTTTATAAAGGATTTTTAAAACTTCATTTTTTGTGTTCAAAAATGTTACGTGAAACTGTTTGCAAGACCTATTTAGAGTAATTAGGGTAAAGCGGGGTAATATGACCCCTTAAGCAAAATCGTAATTTCAATAATTGTTATTTTTGTTCTTTAATGACTTTTCATTAATCATTTTGAAAGCTTTGTTCATTGGTAGGTACAGACCAAAAGATATTCATCATCTCTAACCAATAAAAGATATAGGCTTTCAACCTTTTTTTTGCAAAGGGTCCATATTGCCCCATGCGTCGGCGATATGGACCACCCTGTTATTTGCAATAGGGCGGGCTAATATGGACCTCATATGGCCATAATGCCCCGTCCCATAAATGTTCTACTGGGAATATAGGGTGTCCATATTACCCCCATATCAATACATACACATTATCCAGCCGTTTTTTTTAATTAATGTTGTAAGCTAGGATCTATTCATGTACTGATACATGGGGAATGGCAGTACCTTATTTGCCATGGAAACAACCTCCAGACCGAGGCTCATGATAATGGGGATGTTTTAAAGCATCACTGACATAAAGAAGAAAAACGTGTTGAAATTTTTAATTTAAAAAGGTCTTTAACTTTAAGGCACACCTCCGTTATAACTTAATTTCAGTTGTCCACTGATGTCTTTCAAGTAGCAATAGGAGGAACACTCCTACCACCCCAGTTAAAAGTTACAAGGGGGTCCATCATGCCCCGTGGGTCCATATTACCCAACTTTACCCTACATTGTGAAAAGCCTGAAAGAAACAAATTCTGGACTTGTGAAAATTAAAGTTTAAGGGTCGGTCGGGAGACAGCATTTTTTTTTATTTATTATACTTTTTATTTCTTTATTTATAGTATTTGTTAATTCATTAATTTTTTTTTATTTTGTCACTTTTTAATTTATTCTATTTATTCCTTAATCTCCTTTATTGATATTTTTTTATCTGAGACGAATTTCGAATATTAGTTATATTCGTCTCGGGTTTTATTAATATCGTTGCTCTATAGACGATTATGCCTTAGGTGAATTACCTTCAGAGGGTAAATATAACTACACATGAACTGGGAGAAATGACCTTTCTGGTTGCTTTATGTTTGACGACAATCGGAACTTTCAGTTCAAAAGTTAGATCGAAAATTAACTCTCAAACTGAAATCTCTTATCATATTTATTTTTCCACTTAAAAATATATATCTCAAAAAAGTAAATAAGAGAGATGGGATAAAAGCACATAAAACCTACTTATTGGACTATGCATGTATAGAATAATTCGCACTTGCTCCAGGAGAATCTTTGGTCACATATCGGGGAGTCCAAAAACTCCGTGAGATCCTAATTCCTACATCTTAATATTTCAATGTTTAAAACATAGGCTGATTCGTATTTGCTCCTATACGAATTAGAAATTGCACAATTTTTTTGTACCAAAGTAAACGTTCTCAGCTCATCCTTCTAGATGGGATATCTTTGTTTATGACAATCTTTACATCAGGGCAAACTTCAGTACTTTCGATTTTTTATAGACTGTGAAATCTTGTTGCACTCACTGTCGTACATGAGTTGGCATGGATCGTTCGTCACGCATGACTGTGTCCGGCTTTATAACCGATCCACTGTGGACCCGCTCCGTAGCCGTATAACGGCTACCTAACCACAAAGCCCTTTTTGGTTATATAGCCGTCTACGGCTACGGAACCCCGGGGTTAGTAGTCGTATACGGCTACGGAAACACTCCCATAATTATACCAAATAGTTCATGTCTGCCAGCATTCCTCGTAACAGATAACCGCCAATCAACAACCCCGGGCAAAGTACCCAGCGTGTCTTTGCTTCGGACTTGGGGTGCAATGTTGAAGGCCACGACGAAAGTCACACGAAACCAGCGGCAGACGTTAACAAACCGAGATTACATAATTATGATTGACTTAAAAAAGTTTTGCAAAATCATACGATGTCGAATTCTGGCGTAACGCTTGACCTTTGTTCAGGACTATATAGGCCTATCACCATCGCGGATGCGTACCCAAAAATATACCAAAACATCAAACAACACCGATAATTATACCATTAATTGTGTGAAAACAAAGGGGTCATAATTATACAAGTGTGAGAAAAAGGGGTCATATAGTTATACCAGACGGCTTATTTTGCCACCCTATCCAGTGGCACGTCTCCGTATAGGTTTGGTCTATAGTAGATTCATCCAAACGCGATCTTCCAAACATGTGACCAGATCGTTCCACTGGCCAAGACAGGAGGTTCTCATTAGAAACGGATGAATGAGCTAGTAATCTATGGCTAAAAAAAACAAGGAACGGAGATTAATTTCTCTTTACGTTACAATTCACATTGCTAATCATGGGTGAGTTTTAGCATGCTATAAATGGACTAATACCACGATACTCTTCTGTATCCGCTATCTCATTAACCATGATAATTCGGGAAATAGAACGATTAGATAGCTGGCTGTGTGCTACCCGACATGTCGCATTGATGTTAACATATTATAGATGTATAAATAAATTTACTGTCATAGAGTAGCTATCGACTTATAAACGAGAGATAATGTACATCATCTTTTGTCCGATCACACCCGCCCATCCCAGCATTAAAGATCGCTTTTCGACGAATATACCATAAGAACCCCCCCCCCCCGGCAGAACACGAGCAAAGAGGTCTTCAACACCATCAGGACCATAACTAATGGCGTAGTATAGAAGACTACATCCAACTCTATCCGCAGCAGTAATGGTAGCTTCTTTCCAGAGGGTTTGAATAGGTAGGCCCTCTACAATCAATCAGCCACCATAGACCCATCCGGTCCATCATCCTCAAATATCAGGACTGCTGTCTCCCTCTGGATAGTGAGCCTCCATTCTCCGTTCTGAATTTGAAGAGCTGTTACACAATCATATAAGTAGAGTAAAATAAACTCTAAGGGGTCCAAGATTAGATACTCCGAAGAGCCTCCAAAATGCACGGCCGTGTCATAAAACAGGAAACAAACATACATAAACAGCATGATCCAAGCATATCATATACGCCCAGGCCAAAATAAAGAACTTTACCCGTGAACCCGAGGGGGGGGGGAGCATCGTATTGAACTCTTGCCGATGCAGAAAATACAAGAAAATCCTTATAGTTATACTGGGATAATGATATGAGTTATATTTGAATGTAAAACTCTTAACAGACGGGCATTTTCAAATATTGATATCGATAGAATCCATTCCAAGGGACCCCGTTCTGATTGTGTGCCTAGCAAGATCAGTACTAAAATTATATGGCCTATATAAATCAGAAGACCTGGTCCCATAGAATGTAATAACGTGGAGACTTGCGAAAATAAGTTGTGAAGTTTACAGGAATTCATATCTTTACTACATTTATACATAAAGCTAGCTTTTTTGGAGCTATATGTCATCTACAGTAAGTGTTTAATTTCGCAAACAAAGGCGAAGAATGAGCATAAAAATGAGAATTTGTACACATGCGAATAATCTTCTTTTGTTAACTGATTGAATTTAAATACAAATTAATTTCCATCTGCCCAAATTAAATTACAATATGGAATGTGTGGTAAACAGACTCATATAAAGTGAAAACAACGTTGTTAAAGGGGCATGGCCCGATCGCTAATAGCCGCGTCCCCAGAACCCCAGATTTTACCGGACGGGACGAATTTTTCGTAGCAGAAGAAGCTGCTATTTTCTCATTTCCCATGTAAATTGGGTTAAGATTGTTTTTGGTTTTGGAGTTTATACGCGCAAATGTACCCATTTTGTCGACCAATATAATTTTAAAACACCGTACTCTATGGGCTTACAAAATCACTTTTTTTTTAGCTTCACGTTATAACGATTGCATTCGTCGCGAAACTTTACAGATGGGTTTTTGGGTGAGGTTCTTTTTATCAATATGAAAAAATCTGTATATACTTAAATAGGGACATCCCCCTTTAATGAAGGGTTGGTTTGAGTCTGTACAAATACCCGTGTACTACTGAATAAAACCAAATTGGTGGCAGCATTACGATGATATTGACCTTAATGGAATCACGATATCCTTATTTGTTGTTGTTTTTTAAACCATCGAAATACTTTCATCGGGCTTTCATGTGTTGAAAAATGAAAGAAATCGACGGAAAAATAAGTACATAGGCATATTTTGTAAGCACCCCTCTTTTTTTCTCCTCCTATGGATTTTACACCATTAAACTTGTGTTTGTGAGATTTACTGTACAATATCATGATGCCCTTGTCCAACTTAAGTGTACATTTCTTGATTATTTCAACTACGGATTAATAAATGAATCATTTATACCAATCTGGCAACTGATATGACAAATTCCAAGCCTAATTCCCCTGTTGCAGAGCAAGAAAACATATCTTCCATTGTTTAGGATTTGCCTAGATAAGAGTTTAGTCCCTTATTGCATAGCCTGTATCTATACCCTGATTACAGTAGTAGTGTTGAAAATCCTTTTCATTTGCACATCAGATTCATCCGTTTGATGTCAATAAAGGTAAATTATGGCTATTCATAGATCAATTAAACAAGATGGCAAGGGTGGGGGGGGGGGGTGGGTCATCATTACTTTCATAATTGCCATACCCCGTATATCATACATTAATGTAATATCTTGCTTTACTGTATAATCCAATTGGTTGGAGAAAAAGAAGGTGTGCTCAGAAATTTTTTTCATATCTGGCTTTTTTTCAGTCTTTCTTTCATTTTTCACCTTAGAAGTAGATTAGATTATGCGTATTGAAACAGCAACAAATCGATGATTCCGTGATTTCATCAAGGTCAATGGCATCTGAAATCCTTGCACAATTTTTTTTTGATTCACGAGTATTTAGAAACAAGATTAGTAATATGGTGTATTTAATCCCACACCAGGTCAATGATTCATCAAGAATGATACCAAGAAATTTTGTATGATTGACTTTTATTTTAGAATGAGGTCCCGCAATATTATTGATCTTGGTTCTGCACAACAATGTTAGGTCACAGCTTACCAACAACATATCCACCATGAGTTTTGTTCGCCCCCCCCCCCCATTAGTTTCTTTTTTCAATAAATGATGAAATATACAGTCAAAATTATTGAACTCACAGTAGAACTCAAAGTTTATTTTACTCGCTAACGAGGCCAGCTCAATTCAAAACTGGGTAGACGTTTCATAAGAAGTCCAAGTATACATATGAGGTATTTCCATTGATTCCCTCCTCGCTTCTGAACAACCTCATACAGAGCATGACGGGAATCATGCCAATACCTCTTTTGCGTACTTGAGACTCTCTATGTGAAACGTTCCCTAACTGGGTGACTGGTTCCATTTTTCAAAAGCAACTAGTCGAAGGCATTTTTGTTAAAAGCATTGAACAGTGGTTCTATATGGAAATTTTATGCTAAATCCAATCTTCTCTGGTCCCCAAGCTATTTTTAGGGTAAGTGCGCCTAATTTTGGCAGAAATTCAAAATGGCCGCCATTTTAACATTTTTTTGTACATACTCAAGATTTAAGGCTTGTAAGACTTCATTCTTGTGTCTATACATGTATTTTTCAGGTCAGAGAACAACTAGACCATCAGTTAAGGTATTATGCCATATATTGACAATTTAATTGCATAAATTTAAAACCGCGGCCATTTGAATTTTTTATACAAATTAACTGTCAACATGAACTAAGGCTCTAAGGTCTGCCCATGAGTTGGGAGCAAAGTATGTTACATGCTTGAAACAATTGAAACACCAACATATTACACGTTTTCACACTTAAATGAGGGTAAGTCATCAATTTTTTTTGAGATAACCCCGCTATAAGCTTTATTGCTGTAAATCTAAAAATGCCACTTGTATACATGTGCATATACAGGGTGCCACATGTTCATATAGGTGGAAAAGTGAAATTTGATGTAAAAATACAAAATTTTTGGAAGCATCATAGCTTAACTGTTGTGAGGCACATGGGTCCTGGATTAGGAAGGCCGACTCATGATCTGAAGTTTGGGTTCGAGCCCCGCTGTGGCTAATGTGTTGTGCACTTGGGCAAGGCACTTACCTCACTTGCTTCGTCGCCCAAGCGATATTCGGGTAAGCTGTTAGGGGGAATATTACAATCTAGTGCTGATATGATTGTGCGCGTGGCCGGCTGCCGACCTAGGTGAAGCGAAATAATTGTGATATTTCCTGATGGCAGCGAATAAAGATTGCAACAGCGCTTTGCCTACTTGTGTAAAAGGCGCTATATAAATCTCTTATTATTATAGTATTATTATTTTAATTTGTTACCTTCAATTGCATCATAGTTTAAACTGTTTATGAGTCAAAATGAATGCCACATAAATAACAAACCATGCGATGTTATTTATCTCATACATGGCAAGGGTCACAAGATATAAAACCAAAAAAAAAATGCAAAAGCCCGATATAAAAAAATCCCTATCTGCTACCCCTATCAAGCTAGATCAATTCCCTTTAAAATTAAATATAACTCATCTGAATACCTAACTTGGTGCTTATGATACAATAAAAATGTTTAAACTATTTGTGAACAGGTAACGCCACCCTCATTTTGTATACCCCACTCATGGCTGCATGAACATAACTAATGATCTAATTTAATCTTGACCTGAAAACATATGTATATACACAAGAATGAGTACAAGCCTAAATCTTTGATTATTACAAAAATGGTCAAAATGGCAGCCCATTTTGAATTTTATGCAAATTAAGTTAAAAGGTGTGACCTAATGCTATAACTAATGATCTAATTGTTATTCCTTAACCTGAAATCATTGTATAGACACATACTGAAGTAATAACAAGCTTTAAATCTTGAGTCATGTGCAAACAAACTTAAAATGGCGGCCATTTTGAATTTTATGCTAATTAGCACATTTCCTCTCAAATTCCAGCTTGGGGACCAGAAAATTTGGAATAAGATAACATCCTTCATCTAAAAACCTAACCCAATTGCCTTTTTTAACTCAAAAATGCCTTCCTCATGTTTGGTAGGAAAGCCTTTTTTTTGAGAAATGGAACCAGTCTAGGGCCGGGAAACGAGTATTAATCGCCTGACATCTATTCAACTGCATGGACAGTACATTGTGATTGCAGTTCCAAAAAAACAAAGGGAAATCTGAGAGTTTTGTCCGCTGAATACCTGGATTTACTTATCAATAACGCCATTATTTGCTCGAGTCAATGTAGCATAGTGTATGTCCCTTGATAACTGATATTAAGAAAGAAATTGAGATGGCATTTTATTAATTTTCATGAAAATGTGCAACCTGTACAATTGCCATACCTAATAAATGGTAAAAACCTCCATAGAACCCCTTCGTTTTCCCGAGATATTTGAGATTTAGTTTCATTTGCATGCATTCGCTATGACGGACTGATAACTTTAATCTCTCGCGCAGTACTAATTATCTTTCGAAGTCTGTGACACAGACTACACACTTTCCGGACCGCCGTAATCAGGGGCGGATCCAGGATTTGAAAAAGGTCAAAATTACCGGGGTGCATGCTGAAAGGCTGAAACTTGTCCAAAATGGGCCAAAATGGGCTGATTTTACAAGATTTTGCAGAATTACCGGGAGGCGCGCGCCCCCTCCACCCCCCTCTCTGGATCCGCGCCTGGTAATGGTGATGAGGCTGACTGATTTTGAGTTGTGCCTGCGGGAAAGAAGCACCTGTAGAGAAGGCTTGAGCGAAGGCAAGTGCTTTTTACGATATTCTGGTATATGTTTGATTTTGTGTTACACTGTTAAAAATAAACCTGTAAAAAAAACAGGGATTTGACTGGCAGCGTGCAGAACGTAAAATAACTGGAGCCGTAAAAATATGAAACCATTGCAGGGAACGTAAAATATCGGCGTTAAATCTCAGCTTCAAAGATATTGTTGGTTTTTTTGACTTGTTAAACAATATTAAGAATTAAAACGTTATTACCAAATTTTCACGTTGTAGCTATGGCATCACACAAACGTTGTATACGCCACACGTGGTTGTAAAAACGTTATATTTCAGGCAAACAATTTTGAGAAAAAAGACAAACAAGGGAAAACCTGAAATAAAAATTTAAACCAGTTTAAACACCTTGTTTTATATGGTAATATACACATTCTAATGCCACCAATTATACGGTATACATAGATTCGAAACAGGGGCTTAAGATTACAAGGCCTAAACCTTATCCACTATACGCTACATGACTTTACGGATATCAGATGCTAAAATTAAATATATATATGTGTACTATACTACTTATTTTCAAATTAAACTAAATATAATACAAAAAGGAGGAATCGAGTTCTACAATAGTTTTTTAAATTATTTTTAAAATGAAAGGGAAAATAAGATTTTGCATTTTTTATTTAACACATTTTATAGGTAAAACGATTTTCATAGTTCATATTCTTACATTAAAAACAAGTAAGTTACAAAAGGACTTAATATTACGGAAAATTAATAACGATTAGCGTAGAAATACTACCTTTTTTCAAAATGTGTAGTATTATTTTCTAACCACTGTTTATTTACATTTTTTTGCATCCAAATTGTAATTTTATGTTAGGTAATAGTAATAAAGCATGAAGATTATTGAATAATTGGGGTTTACCGTAATTTAAAAGGTAAAGTCTGGTAAAATTAGGAACATTTTTAACAGTGTATGCATCGAAATATGAAAATA
>JAMKCH010037767.1:0-20358 GCA_023653785.1 Ophioderma brevispina | reverse complement strand
CGCATTTCGGACGGTTGACGCAGAAGGCGCAATGATTTTCATAGCGGTTGACACTGTGTAAAAATGCCCATAGACAATTTCGGATTTCGATGGTGTAGAGCCACCATTTTCGATAAGCTATTTTTTAATTAGCATAAACGTATTCATGACGTAAACCGTGAGCATGACGTAGCATAATAGCGCCAGCACGGACTATGATGGTAGCGAATAGCGCCACTCACGACGGCGAACTATAAGCTTACAATTTCATTTGCGATCGGGTGCAGTACGCAATCCATTATTTATTTTTTATTTATTTACCTGTTTTTATGCATTCGCACGCGATGTTTCTCGTTTGAATCTGGGGCGTCTTTCTGGTAAATGGCTCGCAATGTTTTCGTTGCATCTGGCCGTCTTCCGGGAAAATGAACGCGATGTTTTTCGTGCATTTGGGCCGTCTCAGGGAAAATGACGCTTATGTTTTTCGTGCATCTGGGCGTTATTGACGTACGCACTTATTCTGGGCCCGGGAAAAACGGCCGAGATGCCATGACACGCAAAACTTTGCCTCTCGGGGATCTGGGCCGTTAAAAAATAAAAAATAGATTGCCTTTCGTTGCTGCATTTGGGCGTCGGCCCGGCAAAACGACCGGTCGGGTTAGGGTAATAGTCCACAAAAAGATATAATTGTATAGGATATTAATTAATTAGGAAAATAGTGATGAACGAGGGTGGTGGAGTAACTGGTAAAAATTAGACTCTCTAGCTGATCCTACAACTATGCCATCAGTACCGACATATGTACTTGGTCTACAGAAGGGGCATTTTAGGAGGAATGACTCCAGCGCAAGATTGCATAGAAAGAGAGCTTTCCTCGAAGAATCACAAACATACTCAACACCCGCTAGGCGAGCTGCGGATTGCAAGATGGGTCACAGCATTACCCCGAAGGAATCGAAGAATTCAAAGAAAGAATCACGAACGGAAGTTTGGGGGAAAAAAAAAAAGAAGGGGGACAGACAAAGGATGAGAAGATAAGGAAACCGAACTAAGACGAGAAGCAAACGGCTGCGACGTCACCGGCTGTGAGTTAGTTTGAATTCCCGACAAGCCTGAAAGGACCTGAGGCTGTTGAAAGAACTATTACCAGGCCAAAGAGAAATTGAAACGGATTCAATGAGTAGGACGAAAAGTGTTCGGTTGAATAACAATAGGGTTTTGAAAAGCAAAGGGGGTCGCCGAACGGTATTCGAACAAGCGAAAGGTCGCGCTATTGTCAGAGTACTAGTTGATCGTGTAAGAATAGGAGGTACAATCGATCGGTATGGGTCTGGTTAGCGGGGTCAATGAACCAACCTGGATAACTCACTATGAGTTACAATATGCTAATGCACCAAGGACACAGTTCAGCGGGTTATTTTACAGAACATTGAAATGAACTGGACTTGTGTGTTTGGGTACCATAATATCATACACAAACCCAGGGTGTTTTGTCGATATACATGGTGACTGGAAGCTTCTGAACTGTGCTAGATTTACAATATCATAGTGATGCCCGAGATACCCGATACGGCCTCGGCCTCAGCGGACCCGAAGTACTTAATCGAAAAAACAAACTCGTTATCAGAGAGTTGTGTTCGGCAATTATGGGAATTGTTTGAGAAAGAGGACTCGTTAGAGAAGTAGTGTTCGGTAATTATCGCGTTTGTCCGTAAGAGAGGCAGTGTTCTGTAATTATCGGATTTGATCGAGGAAATAACTAGTAATGAGAGAGCGGGTGTAAATTATCGGATGTGTTAAGAAATAAACTGGTAGAGAGTTGTGTTCGGTAATCTATCGGATTTGTAATTAGACTGATATCTGGTACGAGACCTTCGTCCGTGTTACAATGCTTGTTTCGGTCTCTGTTATCATTATCTGTGTCTTTGGTATGTAGATCGTCAGACCACATCGAACGAAGGGCCATTGTATTGTTCACATCTCTGTCAATCGTTTTATTAACCGTGCCTTCGGTCGAAACCATCGTGGGACCGGACCGTCCGGAAAGGCCTTTCCTTGTCTTCGATTTATCAACAGAAAATCGTGCTTGTATTCGAAAGATTTTCGGCACCTCTTGGATGCCAGATCCGCTTTTATTCCTGCTACTGTGCCTCTAGTAACGGAATCTTGCCGAGCTTATACTAGTACTAGAATCTCTCTTGCCGGTTCTTTATGTATTAGAGCTCACCATAAAATCAGGGAAAAGGCAGCGGTCTTTATCAATAACTAATGAAACAACACCTAATGTCTGACACGGTCACCGTCTGACCTTTTAGATTCCCCTCGGGCGGACATATAGATTTACGCGGGGGCGATTTTGAATAATAAGCCTGGAAATATGGACAGGCATTTTTTTTTTTTTTTTTTCTTTTTTTTATGAACGTGAAAGCTAAATCAACCGATACGAGCACAGAGGATAAATGGATCGGTCTAAATAGCAATAAAAGGCTTGGGTGAATAAGTATGCTGTATAGTGTGGTATTGATAAAACCTGTAAATAGAAATTAAGAATGACAAATGAAAGCTATAAGTACGTAGTATAAGTGGACTCATAGTATAGCTAAAAACATGCCGCCAATCCGGCGACGATAACAAGATAAACTATTTAGGGCGGCTTGAAAGGACTAGAATATAATAAATAAATGCGTCAAAGGGACCATCCAAACGTCTAGTAAGTAAGACTTAAATTGGAGATACAATTGCTAAACTAACAGTTTGTTCGAAAAAAGTATTGTTTCTGAACTCCCGTTTGTATTGGAAATCTCCTTTTTCCAGTCGAAAAACAAATTGCATTCATCTTGGTGCAAAAGATGACCCCCAAAACTAACATACCAAATTCTATTCAGAGATCCCTGGTGACGTCATACCAGTGACGTCACCGGCGATCCCATCATGCTCTTCTATTTCCCGCAACCCCATAGGCTCACATCTCGGGCGGGACAAAAACCGTGGGGCTGAGGTGGGAGGGAAGGGATCGACCATTGAAAAAGGAGATTTCCAATAAACGGAGTTAAGAAAACAATACTCTGTTTCGAACAAACTCCCGCATATTTGAAATCTCATTAGGGTTCCAATGTCGATAATAACCAAAATTGCATCGACATTGAAAAACCCTTTTCCAGACTAGCACCGACCCTAGGCCGGAGGAAGTTGTCGCCCGAAAAGAGACCAACACGATTCGAATAGAAAGCCCAAGTGAAGAACGAACCCGAGACTACCCTCAAAGAGCGGCCCGCGGGTAAGCACCACCCTCGGATTCAGAGTGCGAAGCTATAACGCCTAGGACAAGTAGGCCCCACTTTCGCCTTCCCGTCCACCATATAAGAAAAATCCGGTTGTTAAATCCGGGAATCGACTTACTTGAACTAAACATACCCACGCTTGTCCGAGGACGGCGTGTTGAGAAGAAGAAGAAAAAACCGTCGGCCTCAGGACTCATATCCTTAATGTACGTTGTTATGAAGGAATTAGAAGAGCTGTCAGCAACAGTAATTATGATTTGTTCTAGGGGACGGCAGCGGTTTGTTTGAATTGAATGAAAAAGAAGTCGAATTGCACCAGCTCTGTTGGCGTGAGCCGGTAGCACGTGCGCCGGAATTCACCGCACATTGGCCCGATTGATAACCTCGCAGACCCCATCGTGTCTTACCGAAGGGGTTATTAGTACGGGAGATGTAAAAATCGAGTGCTCCACCGGACACCATAGCCAGTCCACCACACGGCAGAACCAACCGATTGTGTCCGGCAAAAGCAGAAGGGGGGTGCCTGATGAAGCCAGGTCGTTCATACTGGAGAAGACCTGGGCAGAAATGGAGAGTGGCACCGAAACGGCCAAAAAACTAAAAACAAAATTTTTTCCCCACGACAATGCGGGCAATTCGGAGGCGCGACAGCCTGACGCCATCGCCAGCAGGAAATATTGTTGGACCTGTAACAGCGGCCGGACAGCGCGCGCCCCCAACGCCCAATCGGCTATACGGTACGCCTGTCAAAAAACTCCGTAGGGCGGTTGGCAAGTTCCACTCAGTCATAACTGGCCTCGTAGGCGACCTGGTGTTAAAATATGCAAGCAAGAGGCGGTTCTTCAAAAAACTCATCCACCATCGGAACGCCCCAAGGGCCGTTCCTCGGTGAATGAAAGAACGAACGCCAAACCTGAGGATTCTTGATTGTGTCGTGTCTAGGCCACTACTGAATAAAGAACTCAGGAAGTCCGCGATCTGATGAACAGAGAAGTGGCCGGACAAAATTGATTTCGTCCTGCGCCACTTAGCGAAGACCCGCCTCCGATTAAAATAAGCGACGTGCGGGGATCTTCGGCAAAAAGACACTGGCCGCCAGACGGCACAGAGCCACGAGAAAATGCACCTTGGTCTGGGAAGCGTTTCATGACAGCGCCACGCTGGACAGAGAAAGTAAACATCCACCAGATTGTCTGGAACATCCGCAGGTGATTCCCACAGGAAATGAGAGTCCCGCGGGAACGTCGCGGTGACCCTGTAAAATGTAAACAGGTTTCACCAGCGGACGCAAAACCACGGCTGACGAAGCCAGAAAGGAACCACGAGTATTACGCGCAGCGCTTCCTACTAAGTCTACCCACCGGAGGAGTGGGTCGGGGGAAAAGCGTGTGAAACCCTTCATCCCCGACCAGTCCAGTCCAGAGAAAGAAGAACTCCGACGCCATGATCCGGAAAGGTCCCAGGGAAGCAGCACGTCCAGAAGTTAGGCATTCGTGCGGACTGCGAACCAGTCCCGACGGCGATCTAGAACAACGGAAGAAAAACTGTTGGCGCTACCCAATGAGACAGCGACCACTCAAGGTCCGTCTCGGGATAGGACAGTCCGCAGTGACCATGTGAAGCGGCCCGGTCTGTGAACAGCTGTAAACCCCTCTCGAAGCACCACTCGATCAGAAGCTCGTGAGGGACAGAGAGTGGGAGATCTCGTTCCACCTTGCCAGTTGATGTACGACACCACCGTGGTGTTGTCGGATCCGATGAGGATCTGCAACCGGCCAACAAGTCCGGGAAATGATGCAGAGATAAAATCCCTGCTTACAGTTCCAGGACATTGGTGTGAAGAGACCGATCCGTGGCCGACCAGCAGCCCGAAACTGTTCTCCCGAATGTGACGCCGCCCCAGCCCGACCCGACTCATACGTAGTCAGGATCAGGTGGGCGGGAAGGAACGAACTCCCGATCCGGAAGATGATCGGGGGAACCCTCACCAGGAATTAGAGCGCCTCGCAATCGCAGTCATCGGTACCGGGTGGTCTACGCGTCCGTGGGACGGGCAGATTAAGAGCGCCAGAAGGCGCGCGGGATGGGCACATACGATTGCTGAACAGGGAAAAGCCACGATGTCCACAAGGCTGGCCATGAGTCCCTGAACCCAGAGCCAAGCCACGAACAAGCTCGGCGGACCCCGGAAAGGAGCGTAGAACATTGATAAAATGGCTAACAAGCTCCTTCTGGGAATACACGGCAATTGAAGATCCAGATGCCGATCCCAGGAACGGAAACTGGGAACTGACTCTGTTCGAAGTTGGATTTCGAAAATTTCACGAAGAACTCCAACTCCATGACCCCTGCCCCACCCACTTGGCGGGGGCGGGGGAGAGCGAGACTCGTCGGGCTGTAGATCAACAGCGTTCCAGATTAGGTTACAAAGGTGGCCTCCCTGCCGTCCGAGAGAACCGAAGCCCAATGGCCTGACCACCGAAGGTGAGACTCGCGGCGCAGTGGCAGGACGAACGGGAGGTTACCCGAAACTGGCTACGCTACAGTTATATCCGGACAAGCGTAACAAGAATTCGGTTTTTCTTTCCGTTCGATTGGAATGTGGAGGGTAGGCGTCCTTGAGAGAATCAGAGGACGTCGCCTAACAGTTTGAATAGGCGGCGGAGAGCATGGGCCAACGTTCCCCATCCAAAAAATTCAGATGGATACAGTGAGCGGCTCAGATTGAGAATCGGCCGCCAATCGTGTATTCTTGGGAGCTAGGAAGAAGCCGACCCAAAAAGCCCCCTCGAAAATCGAGAGGGATAGGGACGATTGCCTGCTGGCGCGAAGGCCGTATTGAAGCAGGACCCATGAGCATCCCCTGGAACTGCGGGGAGGAGCCGCAGTGGACCCTCCTGGACAGAATGACGGGGTGCGAAAGCAGTTGAATTCCAGACAGTAATCGTCGGATACCACACTCCTCACCCAGCCCTCGCCGCCGTTTTCAGTCAGCGATGCTGATTTAACGGCTGCCCACCGGAGGGTAACCCCTGGCGGAAGCTCCATGGACAAAGGTCCCGGAGCAGCGGTTGCCAACCCGTCAAATGCCAGGCTCCTTGAGCAAGAAATGCTTACAAGCGGGCTCTCCCCCTTGCCGCCCTTACGAATTGCCCCCAGACGTCCCGGAGGCCGCCTTAGAGACTGGCGGCAAATACCGCACGGGCAGCGGAAGTCGTCGGAGGGGCCAGCGAGGTCTTGAACGCCATCTCTTAGAAGAACGCTCTAAGCGGAGGAGCCTGTCCTTCACCTGAACCCCGGCCGAGCCCACCCTCAAGGGTTTCTCGTTCGCGACAGAGTCGCAAACCAGCTCAAAATGGCAGAATTCAACTCCGAACCCGGGGGGGGGGGCTTTTTTTAAGTTTTTTATTTTTTTCGTTTTTGGGGGTTTTTTTTTTTTTTGGGGGGGGTCCCCCTCACAGAGAAGACCCAGACAGGGTAAACCCTGTTGAGGCTGTTAGCCAGCTGCGGAGGGGCCCATAGATGGGCCAAGACGTTCTTGCGACGCAACACCTAAGTGAACGACCAAGAGTACT
This sequence comes from Ophioderma brevispina, assembly GCA_023653785.1. Taxonomy (NCBI): domain Eukaryota; kingdom Metazoa; phylum Echinodermata; class Ophiuroidea; order Amphilepidida; family Ophiodermatidae; genus Ophioderma; species Ophioderma brevispina. Next base: position 13,523 of record JAMKCH010037767.1, on the reverse strand, counting down.
CAAGACCACGTCCCATCAACCGCGACGCCCAGCCCGCGGCGACGAGACACCCAAGCGAACTCGGGGTTGACTCCCGCCTAGCCCACTGCAATCTCAAATGGTCCAAGAGAGTTCAACTGAAAAGCCAAACATCGCATGAGCGACCGAAACCGCCCGTCGATGTCGGGCCAGCCCACCCTCTCAGAACCATGAGAAAGCAGACAGGCTAGACCGCCCCCCATAGGGAGACGCTCACGGACCTCCCGCTCGAGGTCCGGCACGGCAAAAGAGTTTCTCGTTGACCTCCGAGCTCGAAGGAGGACACCGATCAAACTCTCCGCTCACGCATGGACCAGCCTATCCGGGGACAAGGTAATGGTTCCACCTCTCGCGAAAAGACCGAGACAAAGTCAACGCCGCCTGAGCAGAGGTCTCCGCCGCAGCACCGAAACGAATTGGGTCGCTGTCAGGGCAAGACCATACGATCACGCATGAGAGATCGAAGGACATGACGACCTCCGAAGACTCTCGGTAACCGGGCGTGGACCGAGCTCAGCGAATCACCCGCCCAGGAATCCGACAGCGAAGCAGGAGACCTTGCTTCACCAGCCTCTTCATGGGGATGATTCCTGGCCGCCTCCGCACCCCCGACCCGACTCCGCGGAGCCATCGTCGCCCAAGGCAGACGAAGCATCCGAGTCCTTGGTACCTGAAGTGCCCGCTACAGAAGCAGGCGCTACGGGAAGGGGGACTGGAGGGGGACGGGAAGCTGGCTGTGACAACAGCGCCCGTTAACCACAACACAGGCAGCTGAGCCGCGTCACCGCAGGCGATGCGGAACCAAGCCCGGAGGGTACCCAGCCGCCACACCCGCATAGCCAGCCACGGAACGCCCATAGGGCCGGCTTACCAAAAGGCCAATGAGGGGGGATACGAACGAGGTGCAACCCCCCATGCGTACCCAGGTCGAGCGGGAACCCAAAGCCTGGTGGAGGGCGGTGGCCGAACCCCGTAGCCAAGGCCCACACCCCGAGTCCAACCCTGAGCTGGCTGCTGACCGTACGCAGCTGCCTTGCCCTAGATTGGCACCAGGATACCAAGCCATTGACCCACAGGGACCATGGCCTGCCCCCCCCCCTTGTTGCCAAACCCAGGTTGGCAACCCACGGGGGGACCAGCAAGCGAAGGCTGAGGCACGGCGGCACCGAAAAACATCGCCCCCCGTACCCCAGCCCGCAAGGCTGAGACCCCATCCCAGAGGACGACGATGCCCAGCCCCGGCAGGTTCGAAGGCACGGAAATAGGCGCCCAGTAAGACTGGATGGCCACGGCCCCGAGACACGGAAGAGACGCAGTACCGCCCAAGTGTAAGTCCCCGGTAACCACCGCAGGCATGAGAGCAATTGCCCCCGCCTGCGTCGGATAGGAAGCTCATCCCGCAGCAGAAGGCAGCAAGTGCCCCAGACGCAGGGAAAGCCCGAACCCAGACAGGGTTGGTGCACCGAGTCCCCGAGGGAAGCCGAGGAATGACGGCGCCGGACAGTGGTCAAGCCCAAGCCAGCCCGGGGGCCGGCGGACGAGCAATGCCTACAGCATCGCCAGGTGCAGTTGCCTGCACGGAGGAGGCATCCTCCCCGAGGGAGAGCGCCAACCTAGCCTGGCGAACCTCACGCCCGAAGGGGGGGTCAGCCGAGCCGAACTACCACGGTCCCGAAAAGACCCTAGGCGGCTCCTGAGGTACCTCCCCCGAAAGGGAAACGCCAGCCTCAGCCCGGTGAGCTTTAAGCCCCGAAGGGCGAGGCGTAGACAGGCATGAAGCCAACTTGTCCATACGGCTGGGACTGAGCAGAGCTCAAGTGCGCTCCACAGCGGGGTTCACGCCGGAGGCGATCCCAGTAGGAAGCGCTGGCAGCCGAAGCTGCAGCGTGGTGTTGGTTGCGGCCACCACCGGGACGAAGCCCCCGCAGTGCCCGGGGGAGCACTACAAGCGCGCCTTCACAGACGTAGCCCCGCCGTGCAACCCGCATACGGCAGGCTGAGAATGCTTTTTGAAAACAAAACTGAAAGTGTGAACGAGGCCCAATGGGGGCGAAGCGTAGTGAGCGTTAGCTGAACGGAGCGGTCGCCCATGCGACTGGGGTAAGGGGCCCGCTTAGGGGCCCCGGCGGGGGGGTCCAGGCTAAGCCCCGGCGGAGGTCCAGGGGCAGCGCCCCCGGAAGCTCCAGGGTTTTAGCGATTTTGGAGCCCTCGAAAGACCATTTTGAAGAGGGGAAAATTGTGTTGGCAAAGGTAGGCATTTTCAGCCATTATTGACACTAATTAACACTTACCAGCAGTTGATAATATAATGACACTGTATAGTTCTGTTCGCTTTGCTCTTTTCCATAGTGCTTCAAGGGCTTTTTCCTTGCAAGCTTAGCTTTTTAGCTGTAAATTTTCCACGGATGTTTTGTCCCAGTTCGCTAGCGATCTCTTTACTGGCGCCTTGTCGTCAACCGTTTTGGGATTTACAAGTCAATGGTGTTACTTTTGCACATTTTGTCATTTGCAATTAGTCAACCTAAGCTTACTTCAGAAGCTTCAAGTGCCAAGTTGTAAAATAAACTTGAACGACATGCAAATAACAGATTATAACTAATTTGTTCAAGCCAGAAGAATTGACTATTGAGATATCAAATACCTAATTCCAAGCGGTAGTTCGTCCTTCGTTCGCGCGAAACGGGGCCCGGTGTTTGTCATTTCTTTGCATTGCTGGCGAAGGGCAATTGAAGCCCACCACTGCCATACTTCACCGAGTCATCACACCAGAGACACCACGCGACGACGGGGGCATTTTCAATTTCCTGTAAACAATCGCCAGATAATGCTGGTAGTCGGTCCCCTCTAAACAGAAGCTTGTCACACCAGGACCAATTCATTATTTTTTCACAGTCCGCGATTTCTTTGGGATCACCTTTCCCACGTTCCACGAATTCTCTGGGTGCCGCCATTATTAAGCGATTCCGATTTTTTGTACAGCCCCACGTACGCTATTATCCATTTTTGTTCAGCACTGATTTACCAAAACAATCTCTTCTACAGCTTATGAAATACGCTCTCTAACACATTTAATATTGAGGTGAAAATTAAAAAAAAGCAGATCGCTACTTCGTAGGAGTCCCGACTTTTTCGCCCGACTTTTTGCAGTTCAATATGAAAGTGTCACAGGTTCGTTCGAAGATAAACTACCAATTCCGCTCACTTTGACTTGAAATGAGCAATTTCAGCTCTCTCAGTGGAAATATTAAAACCCACCTTAGACCCTACCCCCCAAATTTTATTTCAAATTCCACCATTTGAACTCGGAGACCACAGATTTGATCTAAAAAAAACACGGAAGAGACGCAGTACCGCCCAAGTGTAAGTCCCCGGTAACCACCGCAGGCATGAGAGCAATTGCCCCCGCCTGCGTCGGATAGGAAGCTCATCCCGCAGCAGAAGGCAGCAAGTGCCCCAGACGCAGGGAAAGCCCGAACCCAGACAGGGTTGGTGCACCGAGTCCCCGAGGGAAGCCGAGGAATGACGGCGCCGGACAGTGGTCAAGCCCAAGCCAGCCCGGGGGCCGGCGGACGAGCAATGCCTACAGCATCGCCAGGTGCAGTTGCCTGCACGGAGGAGGCATCCTCCCCGAGGGAGAGCGCCAACCTAGCCTGGCGAACCTCACGCCCGAAGGGGGGGTCAGCCGAGCCGAACTACCACGGTCCCGAAAAGACCCTAGGCGGCTCCTGAGGTACCTCCCCCGAAAGGGAAACGCCAGCCTCAGCCCGGTGAGCTTTAAGCCCCGAAGGGCGAGGCGTAGACAGGCATGAAGCCAACTTGTCCATACGGCTGGGACTGAGCAGAGCTCAAGTGCGCTCCACAGCGGGGTTCACGCCGGAGGCGATCCCAGTAGGAAGCGCTGGCAGCCGAAGCTGCAGCGTGGTGTTGGTTGCGGCCACCACCGGGACGAAGCCCCCGCAGTGCCCGGGGGAGCACTACAAGCGCGCCTTCACAGACGTAGCCCCGCCGTGCAACCCGCATACGGCAGGCTGAGAATGCTTTTTGAAAACAAAACTGAAAGTGTGAACGAGGCCCAATGGGGGCGAAGCGTAGTGAGCGTTAGCTGAACGGAGCGGTCGCCCATGCGACTGGGGTAAGGGGCCCGCTTAGGGGCCCCGGCGGGGGGGTCCAGGCTAAGCCCCGGCGGAGGTCCAGGGGCAGCGCCCCCGGAAGCTCCAGGGTTTTAGCGATTTTGGAGCCCTCGAAAGACCATTTTGAAGAGGGGAAAATTGTGTTGGCAAAGGTAGGCATTTTCAGCCATTATTGACACTAATTAACACTTACCAGCAGTTGATAATATAATGACACTGTATAGTTCTGTTCGCTTTGCTCTTTTCCATAGTGCTTCAAGGGCTTTTTCCTTGCAAGCTTAGCTTTTTAGCTGTAAATTTTCCACGGATGTTTTGTCCCAGTTCGCTAGCGATCTCTTTACTGGCGCCTTGTCGTCAACCGTTTTGGGATTTACAAGTCAATGGTGTTACTTTTGCACATTTTGTCATTTGCAATTAGTCAACCTAAGCTTACTTCAGAAGCTTCAAGTGCCAAGTTGTAAAATAAACTTGAACGACATGCAAATAACAGATTATAACTAATTTGTTCAAGCCAGAAGAATTGACTATTGAGATATCAAATACCTAATTCCAAGCGGTAGTTCGTCCTTCGTTCGCGCGAAACGGGGCCCGGTGTTTGTCATTTCTTTGCATTGCTGGCGAAGGGCAATTGAAGCCCACCACTGCCATACTTCACCGAGTCATCACACCAGAGACACCACGCGACGACGGGGGCATTTTCAATTTCCTGTAAACAATCGCCAGATAATGCTGGTAGTCGGTCCCCTCTAAACAGAAGCTTGTCACACCAGGACCAATTCATTATTTTTTCACAGTCCGCGATTTCTTTGGGATCACCTTTCCCACGTTCCACGAATTCTCTGGGTGCCGCCATTATTAAGCGATTCCGATTTTTTGTACAGCCCCACGTACGCTATTATCCATTTTTGTTCAGCACTGATTTACCAAAACAATCTCTTCTACAGCTTATGAAATACGCTCTCTAACACATTTAATATTGAGGTGAAAATTAAAAAAAAGCAGATCGCTACTTCGTAGGAGTCCCGACTTTTTCGCCCGACTTTTTGCAGTTCAATATGAAAGTGTCACAGGTTCGTTCGAAGATAAACTACCAATTCCGCTCACTTTGACTTGAAATGAGCAATTTCAGCTCTCTCAGTGGAAATATTAAAACCCACCTTAGACCCTACCCCCCAAATTTTATTTCAAATTCCACCATTTGAACTCGGAGACCACAGATTTGATCTAAAAAAAACGGAAAATCCGTTTAAAAACGGAAAATTCTCATGACTGATACGGGAACTCCTTGGGAGAATTCCCGTTCGCCCTAGAGCATATTACAGTGAATCCCCGGTAGTCCCACACGGTAGGACAGGAGGGGAGGGAATCTCTATAGGTACACGCCGAAGCGCCACAAGTCGGTGGGGATCCCACTCAAAGCTAATTGAGCGGAATCCCCGCACAGAGCAGTGCTTGGTCATAGAAAGCGATTATTAAAGCACGCACGATACACTCAAGTAACTCAGTTAATTGTCCTTCTCGGAGGACCGTAATTACAACAAAGACCAGTCCTTCAAGAGAAAGTACAAAAGGAATTACTGCAGACCAAACAAAAAGAAGGAGGGGCGAAAAACTAGGGTAAAGACCTGGCTTCAAGGATGGGACTTGGAGGAGGTAATAATCGTGTCTAGCCTATAGAGATGCTGGCACAATGGGCCCGCTGGATCACGCGTAACTAAAATCTAAAGAACGCCTTACAAAGGAATAAATCGATTTAACTAAATAAAGACTAAATTCCTAAGACAAGTCTGGACCACTGCAAACGGAGTATAAGCTTGTCTGCGAACTAATCTGTAAGGCACACAAAAAGAATTGGAGATAAAAACTATGACCTGACACGATTAAAGTATAGTGAATGACTGACCAGTTTAAAGACAAAAATACACCTACGAATAATGGGTTTTATTCGAAGTATAGTTAAAAACTGGATATAAAAAGCAAATAATTGTTATCAGGGACGGCTCTCTCGCTAAGGAGAGCGTATTAATGCAGTCGAACAGTAACAAATAAAACTTGGTACACCACCGAACCAATCAAATTGACTCAAAGTAGTTAATAGTTATATGGGGAAAGTTACCGGGTTCCGAATTTGTCAGTCCAAATCTGGAACCTGCGGTTTCAGGGAATCTGGCCAGAATTCGCCGACATCCCCACAATCCAAAATCTAAAAACGGACTCAGGACAAAACTAACGGGAAACTTAGAGTTTTCACCCTAGTCCTGGCCGAACAAATACAGCCAAACCTTGTGAATTTCTATCGAATCGGGAAGCGTAACAGAAACATCTCACCGGTCAGGTAGGTAGAGCCCAAAGGGGGAAAGAGAAGAGCATGATGGGATCGCCGGTGAAGTCAGTGGTAATATGACGTCACACAGGGAGCGGCCTGAATTCCTGACATGCTGAATAGAAATTGTGTATGTTAGTTTTGGGCGTCATCTGTCCACCAAAGATGATGCAATTGTTTATTATCGACATTGGAAACCCAAGAGATTTCAAATATGAGGGAGATTATAGCATACGGCATAGAAAACCCATCAAAGAGAAGGATAAATTTAAGCAATGACCTCTCTGTTGAACGTCGGGAGAGAAAGAGGATGAGTTGGGTTAGTGGTGGGCAAATGTGCGTTACTGATGGTGGGGCTAAAGACTCTCGCCCCCACCACCCGCCTCTTCCCTAATCCCCCCCCCCCCCGCCACGCCCCACTTTCCCCCCCACCCCCCACCCTACCATAACCCCCCCTACGGCCCCCTCCCCCCACCCCTTGGTCTTCAGCCGTAACAATTCTCGACACCTCACTCCGAGTGACCCTCGCCCCTTCCTGGCCGAGCAAGCCGCAGCCGGACTACCCCCATCTCTCCCGCCGACCTCTCTCCCAACCTCCCCTCCTCTCCCCATCACTCCCCACCTCCCCCACCCCCCCCTCTCCCTACCCTTCCCCCTCTCTGCCCCCCCCCCTCCCCATTCGCTTCCGCAACCCCCCCCTCCCCCCTCGCGATCCCGAATCCCCGCACTTCCACCTCCCCTCTCAGGCACGTCAACCCATCCCACTCCCTCACAACCCCCCCGCCCCCTTACTTCCCCACTTCCCTCTTCTCTTTTTCCTCGCTCCGGCGGTAGTCATTACGTAAGGGTGGTAAATTATAAAAAATTAATTTCGGGATATTCGGCATCTTTCGGCAGAATAGAAGTGCATCATGTAATTGCATCATCTAGGTTTAAGTAGCCCCTCGAAATAGACTTAAAACTTTTAAAAGAGGCCTGTCAAAAATATAACATTTACATTAACTTATCACTCAGCAATTGCTGGTTCAACTCGCTAGGATATCTTCGTCTTTGTTGTCAACAATTGGTTAAGTAGCAAAAACAATTTCGGACTTCGGTAGGAAGGCGAAGCACCCAGAATTAATGGAATTATTGATTTAGGTCAATGGGACTGTAAAATACCAAAGACTTAACAAACAATAGTGCTTCACAGTGTCAAAGATCATCTGCAAATGAAGCTTCTTGGTGTAAACTCTCCCGAAAATTAAGTGACTAGACTGTGGAATGTTTTTTTTCCGGTCACTTTTATAAGAAAAGAGGAGCCGACTCAGAGCTATTCATTTTTCAAAGTCCAAGTTCCTGGAGGAGGGGCTAGGTAACACAATATTTGGAAGCCTTTACGTGCAGTAAATTATGAAAACTTTGGATATTGTGAAACTAAGCTGCCCAGTGAAATGGGGGTGATTGACAATTGCGAAAATAAGATTCGCAAAACAACCTGTTTACACTACTCGTTGCAACAATGCCTTTGCCCATTCAATAATGCCCACTCAAATGATTTGTAAAAAAATGTGAAACTGTGGTGTATTTTACTATTCCATTTTCTTAAATTCGTTGCACTCAAAATTTGGTCATCTTTACTGACTTTGCATCACAAGCCTCTGCCCAAAGAAAATAACGTTCTATTTGGGAAACTTATTAGGTCCTCATGTTAATTATGAGCAGGGAGTTTGAAGTCCCAACTAACAATTACATTGTACTTATCTGGGATAGCACTTATTCAGATCAGATCTTTAAAACCATGTTCATGGCGCGAAAAAGTGGGGAATTATCAATTTGGGAGCTCCTCCCAGGAAACTTGGCCCTTTGGAGGGAAACTTGGCCATTTGGAGGGGGAATTTATAAATTAAGATATAGTGGGAATCTGTAGAAATGTGATATCTTCCCGGGAAATTTACAAATTTTTCACACCCCCATGTTCAACTGACAAATGTTTACAGGGATTTAAAAAATGCTGGGGGGGGGACTGTTTTTTGGAATTGCCAAATGTAATGGGAATGACAATAGCAAAAGAAAAGCCATTTTTATTTGTGGTGGCAATGAGGATTTGTTCGGGAATGCCAGGGTACACCAGAAATTTATATTGGTACTTGACGGACTGTTGGGCCTGCGAGGCCTTTTATTACATGATTTGTATATCATGCATGGGGCTGCTTTCCATCTGAATCCAAAAATTATTTTAATTTTGGCCTTCTTTTGTCTCAAAAAGGTTCACTGTATTTGCCCAAATTACAAAATTTTCGATATTTTGAAGGAAAGCCAGCTCCAAAAAATACCTACGGCAATCTAAGGCAATTTGGCCTAGGTGGCCCAAACCATTTGCCTTGTGCCCTAAAAATTTGCGATTCTTAAATGTAATGCCATTTGGTTGCCCTTTTAAAATGTGGGAAAAATTGCCTTGCCCATTCTGCCAATTCTTATTTTGGAGCCTGAGAGCTTAGATTTTCCAAAAAATTTCATATCCGACATACCAATTTTTATGTTTGAAGGGAATTGTTGTTGTACATGTATAACAATACCCATTTTCGGTTAACGTTTTACCATAAACAATTCATATTCTTGCCAGTGGCATTGGAAGGGGGAAAGAAGTCAGTCAAAAATATTTGCTTTTTAGTTTCTCAAGCGGCGCCACTTCAAGTTTCTCAGAGTTTCTAATTATACCTTTTAAATTGTACATTGTACAACATGCCTGGAAATAAGGGTTTACCAGTACACATGATTCTGTTTTCATGCTTTGTTTTTAGTACATGTAAGTGCAAATGTTCCATTGGATCATTTTAGAGAAAAACCAAACAAAAAATATTGCAAAAGCCCAGGACAACACGTCCTCTAATACCCAAGCCCTGTATGACATTTTTCAGGTACTGTACTTGGGTAGCCATGCACGGAACCAAAACATATTTGAATTGCCGTCCCACGGCTTGGTATGGACAAGCAAGGGCAATTCTACTTTTTAAGGGACACACTATGTTGCCTTTCAATTCAGCTTGTAAACCCTGTAGCCGCAGTGAAATCGCTTTGACAGTCATTGGGGACAAACAAAAAGGTGAAAATTAAAAAAGGATCTTCAAATAAATTTCATATTTAAATAAATTTTTTGTAAATTGTCATCCAATCATATTATGAAAAATTAAAGGAACAATCTGTTTTTCATTTATAATATAATTTACGAGTGTTGCACAAGGAACAAAAATGCAATTTTATACTTTGTAGAGATGCCAGTGAGTCAAAAAAATGACATCGGTCCTAGCGACCGATCTGTGTCGCCTGCCGTCACGGTTTGTAGATGATAGGCATCATTAGGACCTTTGACCTTGGCTGTTGACCTTTAACCTTGGCATGTGACATTTGACTGCTATCAACAAATGAGGGATTCAATGTTGCACCTATGACAAGTTTGGGTTCCAATTGAACTTCAACTTTTCAATCGAGGTAATTTTTGCATTTCAACTTGACCGCATTTCACATGATATGTGACCTTGGTATGGGAACTTTGACCATGGTATGTGACCTTTGACCTTGGTATGTGACCTTTGACCTTGGTATGAGGCCTTTGACTGGTATGAGAACCTTTGACCTTGGTATGAGAACTTGACCTGGTATGAGCCTTTGAACCTTGGTCTTGTGATCTTTACCTTATCAACAAAATGATGGATCCACGTTGCACATCTATGACTCAAGTTTGCGTTTAATCCATCGAGTATGCCGGATATTACAGCAAATATTACATATGTTGTAACTCTTTAAACAACAACAACAGACATCAACAACAACAGACATTAACAGACAACAGTGGGACAAAGTGATCCATAAATGTATGTGTATTCCTTGTCTTAAGGGTTTAGTGTCAACCCTAGTGCTTCTGTTTCTTAAAGAATTTCGGATTTTTGCACATTTTAAACATAACCTGTGTTCGATCGTCACGGCTGGAAAAATAATTTTTTCCCGGCAAGGAAGTAAAGTTCCCGCGACTTATAAGGCTGTTTTGCAGCCATCGCGGAGTGTTAGCGGCAAAGGGGGGGGGGGTGTATGAGGGGGATCTCCCCCCAGAAAGCTGAGCCTTTTGAAAAATCGAGTTGCCATTGAAAGCTATTTGGTGCCGCATTTTTTACACACTTTTTTATAGCGATATGGTAAGTCGAATTGTTATTAGATTGTGCCCAAACGAAATAAATTACCACATACCAAGCAAAATACAACGGTAGAAGCTAAGATTACTTACACACTAATATCAAGTTCTGATTGTTGTGATTTGACTTGAAAATATTGTTGTCAAGCCTCCCCATTTTTTGGTTTCTGGTTATTATTCACACGGAGAGTGATGGAAGACGAGTGTGTGTTAAGACAGCACCATACACCCATTTTGCGATGCAGTTGATGTCATAGTTTCATAGTTAGATTCAGCCACGTGGGGAATAAGTTATTTTTTAATCCTTTATTCAAGTTTTATATTTAAAATTTTACAGATTCAATCAAAATATGTATGTATCTTACAAAGACACTATTGTTTGACAAGTCATTTCGCATTTAAAATTATTTTAACGAAACATTTCTAAATAAATGCCACAGATCGACGCAGGTTGATACTGGAGCTGATGCTAAAGTTGATACACACGTGCGCTCGATGACATTGATAGACGTTTGCTACAGTGAGAGGGCGGCTTTCTTGCCGATAGATTTTGTCGGTGATTTTATCCCGAGAACGTAGCTATTTTCGTCGCAGAGTTTATCAAAAATAAACACACTGGTATCTCAAGACTCATTTTCTACTTTTATTACTTCAATTAATGGTTTATTTTACTATTGTTTCCCTTGATTATTGTACTATGTTGTTCCTGTTTGATATCACAATTTTTCGTTGATTATTTCCTATTTTTTTTCTCTTGTCTTTTGCGTCACTAAATTTCCCGCGATGACGGCAGGATTTCCCGGCAATGACGCTTACGTCTGGCCGGTGCTTTCCCGCGTGTCTATACGTTACCAGAAAAAGGTTTGGATTCCACTGCAGAAAATACTGAGCTGTATGTTTTTGCCGATTTAAAACAACCTATTTACCATTTTATGTCACAAAAAGCGCATGGTCTTAACGGCAGGAATTAAGCACACTTTACGCCATCAGTCGCAAGGCGCAGCAGCATAGCGTCGCGCGTTGAATTTTTACTGCGTAATGAAGCAGTGCGAGTGTTTTAATGACTTTTGCAGCAAAAGCAGCTAGGAAAAAAGAAAATAATAATTTGAAATGTACAAAGCGCTAATTTAGACCAGATGAAATTTCAATTTATTTGATTTCTGGAGTTGGAACAAGGGAATGTTTGATTCAATAGTGCGTTAAAAGATGTTGTATTCTATCACTTGCCACCAAAATAGTCAATTGAAGTTCACAGATAAAGGAATTGAGAAAGGACAGGATTGAAATGGCGTTTAAAAAGTCCCTTTTTTTACTGAAACACGGATTTTCTCAATGTTCAATTTTCGCCAAAATTGGCACATTTCAGACAAGATTAACTCCAACGTAAAAGAGTAGGTTAGCCTTCCTACGATAGCAGTCGGTCTTCTCTAGGGAGGTTTTCTCATTTTCATTTTTCGATTTCGAACTAAAGATATTCTATAATATATACTCAAAATTTGGAAAACAGGTAAAATCACACTTTTTTGACATTTTCCCTTATTTCGAAAAGTAGTAAGCTTTATTTTAAGAAAATGAAAAAAACGTTCCCTAGGACAATTTGTCTGGTTCTAAAAAATTAACATAAAGTCCTGAAAATTCAAATGGTTTGTTAAGCTGTCTGAAAAATTTGGGGCAAATCAGTTTTTAGTATTTTCTCAAAATAAATACGGAAAGTTTACATTAAAACTCTGATGCTACCATCGGGTTCATCATCCACTTTTCTTTCTAGAAATGTATAACTTTTACATACAATAATCAAATATTTGACAAAGGTTACAAACCAAAAATAGATATGCAGAATCTCAGGGTTGACACTGTCCTTAGGCAGGAGGGGGGGACGACACAAAACAAATATACAGCGTTTTTACAGCAGGTGCTCCGTGTTGGTCGGCCTTATTAATTTTACACAGAAGTACCGTTAAACTTATGGCTACAAATCATGTTTTTTTACTTAAGCTCTCACATTGCAAACAGAGATGATTGAAATATCGGCTTGAATGTTTTGGCGGTGACGGCCATACAATATAGGCAGCCAGTATGTAGGGCAAGAGAGCAACATTAGGTGGTGACAATACATCAGCTGTTATTGATTAACCAGTGATGCTAAATAGTATAGGTGATCTACATGTTATGAAGAAAGCTCTCTGCAGTTATGCCTAGGGCACGATCATGCAATGAAGAATGATAGGGACTGAGTCTACGCATTGGACCCAAAACACTCTGAAAATAAGATTCCAGTAAGCCTAAGAAAAAAAACTACATGGGAATCATATAGTAGTGTATATGTGAGAAAGGCCTTAATGTGCCCGTGCAATAGTGAATAGCAATTGGACTTTACATTTTTATGATCATTAAGAATGAAATTAGATGTTATAGGTACGTACTGATGCCCGGTTCGCCGTTTTCCGCTCGCAAAAGCAAAAAAGGCTTAGGGTGGGTTTAGGACTTCGGTAATATAATTTAAAGGGTGTTTTCATATAAAGGGTGGGTTCTGCCTCCATCTTTGTGTCCTTTGCGTTGTAAAAGTAAAGGGTGGTTTAAACACCACGGCCACTATGTCTACCTTAAATTGTACTCAGTAACTTTACTTAAGGAACTATTTGTGACTAGTTCACTGAATTGCAGAAAACTGTGTGTGTTTAAAATGTAAAATGAAAGTGGATTGCTCAAAACATTCAAACAGTGAACTCCAACTAACCAGTTTGCATTATTGCAGTTCACGATACCCTGATGAGTCCTTTTTTGATTGAATTTAGTTGTACACCTAGGAAGCCTTAGAGTTGCAGAAAACTTTGTGCATTTAAATGTAAAAACGAAAAAATGGGGCCAGCTCATAGGGTAGTTG
>JAMKCH010037766.1:0-14656 GCA_023653785.1 Ophioderma brevispina | reverse complement strand
AGAGAGATTAAACTCATTCCTAAAGGTTAATGGCTTTCAGGTGACTCAAGACTGATGGCTATTGGATTTTTTTTAAATCGTGAGCTGTTTTCTTTTTTCGTGTAGTTTGGGGGCCAGTTTGGATTGTCCTTGCAGTCTTGTTTGGTTGGGAGCATGTGGCAAATTTGAAAAACCCGCCACACAATTTTTTTTAGGCTGTGAGAAATAATTGTTGCCAAGGTCCAACTTGACGCATCTGTTTCTTAGTTGCAAATAGAATTTCTTGGGCCTGATTGGTACTCTCCTCAGAAATAGTGTGAGGTTTGTCTCAAAGCCAAGCTCTGTGATGGTCTGCTTTTCCAAATCTCATTGCCTTGGTTTGATGGTGAATCCAAGTTCCCTGGTCTTGTCAGAAGGAATGGCTTGATGGAGGCAGAAGTCTAGAACTATGATGAAGATGAAAAGGATAAAAGAACACCTGCCCTTATTTCATATTCGTCTTAATAATAATAATATTTATTTGAGTTACAAGTAAAAAGAATAAAGTTACAATATTAACTCAGGAAAGAAAAAGGGGCTACACAGCCCAAACAATGACGTGGATTCTTTCCCATAATGGAACCAAAACAAAAAAAAAAACATGCAATTAAATGGCCAGTACATGTACAAAACAAAAACAACCCACCCACATTTGTATAGCCTTGACACCATGTAATAAACAAAGTAAAAACTTAGTTTACAAGAAAAATGTCCTACACAACATTGAACTGAATAAAGATCATTAGCAGTTCGAATATCAACAGGAATACTTTCCCATAGTCTCGGAAAGGTAACAAAAACAGAGTTGAAGAAAAGAATTCAGTTCGTGCAAGCCCAGGGCAAAAATATCTGGGATTTACAAGACTTCGGTGAAAAAACTCTAAGAAAGAGGTTGGGACCCATACCATTAAGAAGTCTGAAACAAAAAACTGGCAGCCGATGAAGCTTAACAAGTCCTCAACTTTCAATAAGCCAAATTTCAGCCAATATCAAGATAAGGAACCTGCACACAAGACCAAGACCTTTTCCTGTACATAAGAACACAAGTTATTTTCCTTTTGAATTTTCAAGCCTTGGATATAAGAAATATGAACGGAGGCCCAACAACAACACAGAAACCAGATGAGGAGGACAAGAGCTTTGTACAAGTGTAGTAAAGCAGAGACGTGCATGTTTTTGTTTTAGTCACCACATTGATAAAAAAACCAACGAGGCGTGAGATTTTTGGGTCACACAGTGGAATCAATATGTGAAGAATGAGAGATTAGAAGAAATGTTAGTGCCGCAGTAACTTTTAAACTCATTACACGCATTGCAAGGGAGTTTCACCACCTAAGAGTAGGTCTTAATTTGGCACATACCTTGATCTAGAGAAATGCGTTACAGCACATTTGGAGACATTAAGTGGAAGATGGTTTTTGACTGTCAAGTGTACAATGTATCAAGATCATTTGAAGATCAAAAAACCCGATCACTGAGCTTCCAAATAGGTCTCACCAATGTGTGGTCATCCAGCAAATGAAATTATAGGAGACGAAAGTCCAATGTTGATGTCGGAAACAAGATAAAAAGGAAAAGAACAGGACTGAGTACTTGCACCCTTGTGGAACTTCGATGTGACAGATGTCAATCAGAAGATTCACCTTTAATATGACTCGCTGCTTTCTTTATCCGTAAGAAAAGTTCTGAATCCAGTAAAGAAGAGATCCTCTAACACCGCAAGCATGAAGTTTCTTAAGTAGGATGTTGTGGTCTACCTTATCAAAAGCAGAACTGAAATCAAGAAATAGTGTGTCAACCAGGCTACAGTCACACGCCTATCAAGGGTTTCACTGATGATGTGGAAAAACTTAGACAACAATTGTTCACAATTTCTGCCTTGTCTAAAGCCAAATTGATTATCATCAAGGATATTATTCTCCTCAATGTAGGCCATCAATCGAGTAACAACAAGTTTCTCCAAGATTTTACACAAGACAGAAGTCAGAGACACTGGACGATAACTTGAAGGAGCATCCTTTGGTTTGCCAGAATCCTTATTAAAGTGGTAACAATTTGCCAATTTCCAGATTTTGGAATTCACCTTTAGACAAATATGCATTGAACAGGTCACATAAGAATGGGGCAAGTTCAGCACTGCATGATTTTAAGAAAATGGGAAGAATCCCATCAGGACCAGGAGATTTATTAGTCTCGAGGTTTTTGAGAACATTGAGCACTTCGTCAACAAAAACTGGACACAAAACAAAAGGAGAACCACCATGTGTGATAGGAGAATCTGCCAAAGAAGAAAGATCAAGGGGGTTATAAGCATCACCGAAGTTAACAGAAAATTGCTTATTGAAATTGCTTATTATTCTGTGTCGCCACCTTAGCGAAGGTGCTGTGATACATAAGCTCTACAGCTGAAACTATCTTAGGAGGAATCCCATAGTCAAGATTTTGCACATCTTCCCCCGTGTATGCTATCAAAAGCTTTGTGGAAGTCAACTAAGGTTAATGCTGCAGGAAGACAACGGGCCTGGATTCCTTTCAACATACGATGAATGGCCAAAATTTGTCTTACTGTTCCTCTTCCTTTGGGTAGTGCCCCGCAAGTTAATCCCTCAAGCGTAGAGTCAAAGGTCATCTCTGGAGGTCGTGGACCTAAAATGGTCAGTTTTGTCAAATTGCTTGGTGTTTCCACATGTGTTGTTAAATTTTCCTTACACTTGGATGCATTGGTCCTTGGGCAGTGTCACACGTGATGGTGACCTCGTTTGACCTTGGTTGACCTTGGTGACCTCATGTGACCTTTGTCCCCATTCCCAAACTGCAACGGCAGGCAACACATGCATTTGCTGAATGCTAGTATTTTTAATCCCAAAACAGACCATCTTATATTTTGATTAAGGTCAACACAATTATTTGTGACATGTCTTTAAAGAGACATGAGGAGATTTCCAGAAAGAAGCGCCTCCAATTTTCCTCGAACCCCGGTTTTTTAAATATTTGGAATGCTTACCAATGTATTAGATCACACCTGAAGTGGATAAGCCGAATACGCAGTCTTTATGTAATTAGATGATGATTTAGTACTTTCTGTCGTGCACGACAGAAAGTCAAAGCATGGTTTTCTATGGGGAACGATTACGATAGCAGGCAAGTTCAAAACAAGGTTTGTGGTTTTCTTTTGCACCTGTTTGTCCAATAAACCTTCGAAACGTTCTCGTTAGGTGGTCTACAACCGATCCAGTGAAATTTGAGAGAAATTTGTATCCTAAAAAAAATCTCCTGTCACTTTAAGTAAGGCTCCAGTAAGCAATAAAAAGAAAGTTCTTAGAATATAATGATGTATTAAAGCACATCTGAAAGTTTGAGCTTCAGAAGATATTGGGTTGTGAAGAAGTTAGCAATTTTGTTCAATAATTATGCACCTTATCAAGTGTATCATGTGTAAACACGGCCTGCATCATTTTTTATCTATTTCTTCCCCGGTATGTTAAGTGTGCTGAGTGTACGGCTTTTAGAGCAAGCGAATTTCAATGTGACGTGAATGTCATGACAACATGTTTAGAGGGCATGGCCCATGAGTTTGGATATGCTCAGTTCATTAAAAATAAATAAATTTAGCCAAAAACAGCCTTGTTTTTATGAGTATTTGTTGTTGTTTCCAGTGCAATTTACTGAAGTAATTTTCGATACTGCTTTTTGTCTCTATCGTAATTTAGAGCTCCACAGATTAATTTTTCTCTGTGAATTTGAAGGTACTGCCATGGGTAGATAAATTTTATGCGATAAATAGTTCATTTTCAAGATATTTTGATGTCAATATGGAAATATTTACTGCTCTGACTGTTCTAATAGTCAAAATATATTTGTTTGTTCCCTATATTGTACATATGTTGGTCAAATAAAACTGCAAATGTTATATAAATGATAAATTTTATGCGATAAATAGTTCATTTTCAAGATATTTTGATGTCAATATGGAAATATTTACTGCTCTGACTGTTCTAATAGTCAAAATATATTTGTTTGTTGCCTATATTGTACATATGTTGGTCAAATAAAATTGCAAATGTTATAAATGATGATAACTGACAAACTCTGCTTAGAAAGACTACTGGTAATCAGGGTTGTGACAGGCGGGCATGGGTGAAACTGTTCAAATGCCAATAGACGATTTCGATAGTAATAGCGCCACCAATTTGGATGAGCTACCTAAGAGACTCATAATTCATGCAGTATGACATAAGACCGGGGATGACGGTCCAGTTCAGGGTTTAAAATCTGGGAACTTCCTTAAGTTTCCTAACCAGAGCCTTTAACAATTTATATTCACACAATATACCCTACTGGTCAATATGACAATGGATTACGTACAATCACACATGTTTCTTTAGGTATAAGGCACAATGTTATAGCCAATTATTGGAACAATTTTGTCATTTACAAGTTTCAACAATTTACACTCGTTCTTTAACAGTGAAAGCTGTTCTTGGAAATGGTGAGGAAGCTTACGCAGTTTCCACTGGTGTCTACATGGACTTAACTGCGCCAACTCAAAAAGCTTTCTTCTACATTGACGTTGCACTCGATGAGAACCAACCAGTGCAGGCCCAATCTAGTAACAGTACCATCAAGATTGGATTCAGTTTTGAAGATATTGATAGTGAAGTCAAGGTGAGTAGCTCAAGAGTCCTAGATATAAGGAAGCTTGGCTCAGCTGTCAAGACAAATGTTCTTTTGCCCAATCAAGTGAAAATAAGACAAACATGGTTCACAGTTCAATTAATAATACTGGAGGAGCTTCCATAAATCAGGTGTTAAGATAGTAGGGTTATAAACCAGAATCCCATTCTAGAAGTGGAAATAGATTAGCAGTTAATCCCTTGGTATCCCTAGAAATAGATTAGGAGTTAATCCCTTGGCATAGAAGTTAATCCCTTGGCATCCCAGAAATGGATTAGGAGTTAATCCCATGGCATCCCTAGAAATGGATTAGGAGTTAATCCCTTGACATCCCTAGACAAGGATTAGGAGTGAATCCCTTGGCATCCCTAGAAATGGATTAGGAGTCCTGGATCCCGCTACCCTAGGGTGCGCGATCCTATATGATCACAGCCTATGTGGCAGGAGGTCCAAGGGGCCACTTAAGGTTGCCGGTGGGGTTCAGGGACAGAGCCCCAGGTGGCGATCTTGTTTTAAGGTGCCCATGTTTACAAGAAATATTTCTGTGCCCAGATCAGCAAAGACCACAGAGCTAGAATATAAACCAAGCGGGGAAACGCTCGTGTTATTGAATAGGCCAGCAACGTAACCGATTTCTCTCACACCTCGCGCGCCATCCTTCTTGTTGCCTACCAGCCGCGCTTCGTCGCTGTTACTGCACAAGCACACGCACCTACAGATCTGTGCGTCGCGCATTATGCTATTAGTGTTGCATTTCCCCAGTGTTCCATTGTCTGATTGGCCGATTTTTCTGCAATAATTATGTGAAAACCAATCGATGGAAGAAACAATGCCTCTTACAAGATTCCTGCATTCCTTATGCACAAAATGTCTCCCGATGACCCCTGTTAATTTTGCTTAGGAAAAGAGATATTTGAGTCAAGTGATAGCATGTGGCATCAGTTGTTATTGTTGTCTTCACTCGCTAAGTGTGACGAACGTAAAATACCGCATGTCTCATAAATATGCATAAGGACTTTCCAAATATGACGATACGTAAACCAAATATAGTGGAGCCGAAAACTATGATAATGAAGTGCGTATGCTCATTATAATACTTTTGGGCACCTCAATTTTGGTTACGCCGTTTGTGGATAATGCGCTTGTCTATCTTATGTAAGTCATTGGCAAAGACCAAATAACTGCTTCCTATTGCTTATCAAAGTATGTGGTTTGGTATGTCAATGAAACAGTTCCCATAGGATTTTTGTGCTAAAATTGATTTTCTTGCTGTTTTTCATTCAATAGGGACCATTCTGTCAGAAAATGATGGGTGCAAATTTTCGGACTTTCGAAATTTTTTCGAAATTCTTCAAGGGAGAAAAATGTTACTACAGGGAAAAATTTGAAATCAAGTCAAATTGTGTTTTAATGTTCATTAACATGTTTGTCTCCTTTATAAGGATTAGAAAGAGTCTATATTTGCCTAGGTTTCGACCTTTAGTTAAAGCGCTATGAGATGAAATGAATGCCAATGGCCATTTTGCATGATTCAATGAACTTGTTGGCAGACGGATAAATGTTACCGCCCAAACCCACGAGGGGGAACAGGTTGGTGCAGTGTGTCTTCCCTCGCATTTCACCAATGAGGTCTCGGGTTCAATCCCATGTAGGGGCTCAATTTCAGCAGCTTTATGTGAATTTGGTTTCTCGATTCCATACTCGTTCCCATAGGTTTTCTCTGGGTACTATGGTTTCCTCCTGCTTCTAAAATCGAGCTTATCAGGTATGTGGTACAAAATTTTTGCTGTCACAAAGATCAGCTTCAATGTTGTTTGCACATTTTTTCAATAAGGCATCTAAATAACATGGGCCTATATAGCTGCTATGATGAGTGCGACGTTTTTGACACGGTAGTAGTGCACAGTTGTAATATTTTTTATTTTGGAACTATGACCTTGGTGGGTCACGAAGCATATGTCTGTCAACTCTCTTTCGTCCCAATTTGAAATAAATTCTGGAAACAGCCCGGAGGCTTTGATAAACAAATGAACATTGACTTGGAGTCATGATAAGTCTCTGTAGAAAATAGGCTCCTATGAAAACAACTTGACTCCCTAGGACTGGAAAGTGGTGAGATTGACAGTCAGAGATGCATATGATGCAGAAAGATCTAGAAGATCAGCCGGTCGACAAAATCAACTAGACGCTGTTCAGACATCAGCCTTTCTTTGCCAGTACTGCTGTCGTATTATGCAGGTCAAGAAGATACTCTATCACCACCTCTCGGGGTGTTACTCCATAGTCAACTTGTACAATGCCAACAAAGTATAGTCATTAGAAACCAGCTGAATTACCCCGCAAAAACTTGAATCAATCCAATATTTGATTGATCTCATGAATACTCAAAGATAAAGTGCTTTATTTGTTCTTCTTCTACATTGTAGGAGTGTTTCTGGGCAATAGGAACCACTGCAGGTAGTACAGACTTGCAGGATTTTGTCAGCATTGGCCAGAATGTTTCGGGAATTAATGATGGCTTTGAAGGCATTTTGCAAAATCTTCAGATGTATTATGTTACAATGAGATGTGTGAATGGGGCTGGCCTGGAGCTTGTGGTTGAGGAACCAGGTAAGTGTGCAAATATGCAATTATGTCTTGATGCATGTGTGGTGTGTGTGTATGTGTGTGGTTTGTGTGTGTGGTTTGTGTGTATGTGTGTGTGATCATGTGTTCAGAGGTGCATACCTTTGACTTGGCTTTTTCTTGTAGCTATAGTAGGTAAAACAACCTGTGATCAGTGTGTGTGTGTGCATGTGTGTGCATATGCTCGCGTGTGTGTGTACTTGCATGCGTATAAGACACTGCAAGTTACATGAAAAGAAACCTGTCATTGTATCATGCCATGTTCCATGTTTTTGGCAGTGTGTGCAGTGAGAGCAGACACTACCATGCAAAGTTTCCAACATGCCTTCTCTACAAAGAAATGAGCCATAACAGTTTTCCCTTTGAAACAAGCAAATATTGCATGAGTGACAATACTTAGATTGGTAGGAATCATTGTTTTCATGTTAAACAAAATCATCCATGAACATCAGTTAGTAATTGCACATGGTTTTCTATAGGGATAATAGCAGGCAAGTTCAAAAAAAGGTTTTGTGGTTTTCTTTTGTACTCGTTTGTCCATAAACTTTTGAAATGTTCTCGGTAGGTGCTCTACGACCGATCCAGTGCAATTTGAGAAAAATTTGTATCAAAAAAATCTCCTCCTGTCACTTTAAACGTGTGTGTTCCGATCGTCTTTGGGACCCCCTGATTTATCCGGAAGTAGTATCAATTTTGATATCAGATGAAAGGCTGTATTTTTCTCATTGTCTTGAAATTTGAGCCCTCAAATCCATTTCATTCCCAAGATATAAACAAAAAACTGCTGTTTTAATGGTTAACCATCAGCACATGAAAGCAACTGATGCCGATGCCATGAAAGCAACTGATCATACAGCCACAGGCACCTGCTGGCAGCACGTTTTAATGGATAACCATCAGCACAGTATTGAATAGGGCTTTACAATATATGCATTATTGCTTCTACCATAAAAACGTCAAGTTTGTTTTCCACGGTACAGAAACGAATCGAGGAATACTCATCCAGAATCGGGTCAATAGAAGCACCCATGTCACATACCAGGTCAAAGGTCATTAGAGATCAACTTGTGCAGAGAGCAGAGAAAGGAAAATATGGGATAGCCCACTGTTGTTTTTGTGCAGTTGTCGTTTTGTCTGTATAGTGATAATTCTTTTCTGTCATTTACAATCGGGTGTCCTTGTTCAATTTGACCATTTGATATCCATACCCCCCCCCGAACACTTTGCCTGATCATACAATGGGGAAGTGTGGACTTCAAATGGAATAGCTCACTTTTGTCATTGCACAGTCGTTTTGTCTGTAGTGATCATCCTTTTATTTCATTTACACTCAGGTATCCTTGTAGAATTTGATCCTCCTAGTGTTGATGGGTTGGGATCAGAACCGCAGAATGCCCAGACCTTTGACGACCCAGTGTTCCCAGCCGATGCCATGAAAGCAACTGATCCTACAGCCACAGGCACCTGCTGGCAACACAATGGAAATCCTAAGATTAAGCTGTATAGTATGTATCTTGATAGAAGTATATCTTCAACCCATCCCCTTAAATTATCACTACCGTATTCACCTGTCAAGATAAGATTCACCCTTTATCCTGACAATTTTAATTTCATCACCATCTCAAATTTGTTTGGTCACGATTCACCTCATTTCACTATGTCACAGAGGGTGTATTTTGGACCAATCCCATAATGCATTTCAATGTGCCATACTGTACTGTACTTAGCATATGTTAGTACTTAGGTATAAAAAGTGTTCAAGAAGTTTTAAGACCACAAAACATTTCATGGTCAGGAGTCATTATAAAAAATCCACAAGTACTTTCACTTTGTTTACTAAAATGGGTGTAAAAGTCAGGGGTTTTAATGTGTTAAGAATAGGATTTATATGTGATCACATGACATTATTGAGGTAAATTTCCCAAAACTGGTGCATTAAACACTAGGCCTTAATCAAACATTTTGTGGTGTCATCCTGCAATATAATAATAAAGCTAATGATGATATGTAAAAAAAGAAATATATGGTACATTTTGTCAAAAAAGGAAATTATGTGCAGTTAATGGAAAACACACTGTTTTTTTTTTCTTGTCTGATACATGCATGTATTTTTCCCTTCAGAATATTGCGTTGGCAGCTCTGAGACAGTTCATGATGACATTATACCTTGCACGGGAGTTGGGAACATGACCGGTTGTGTGAAAATAGCCAATGGGAAGTTCAGAGTGGAGACGGAGAGTGGCATAGTGGAGGAATCCTTCTTACTGAATGTAGGGTTGGTGGATAATAGCACCACACAAGTATCCTTCTAGTGAGTTTGGATGGAACCTGGCAAGTTGAGTTATTGTTTGAACCTAAATTCATATCTCTGTTTCTATTACACCAAGTTCCGATTTTGCCAATATATTCTGTTATTATTTTATTTTTACACATGCCTGTGATGGTCAGCTTATCGTGATGGAATGTTGCACGGATGGTAAAAATAATCGTTCATGATGTTTTGAGAGTGTGTTTTGCATCCCTAAATTGTAAGGCTAAAAACCTGGTTTTAATATAAACCAAAGTTGTTAGACTATCACTGTTGCAGAAGTTTTTTAAATGTACTCTGGCTACAATTATTCCTGGGTGGCATTCGTGGCAACCACCCTACGTGTAGCCAGGCGGGTGCAGGGGTCTCAAATTAAAAAAGGGCAATTGAAATAGGCCTATTGCAAAAATGCATATTTTCCAGGGGACTCACCCTGGACCCCTGCCGTGGCGGTAAGTAGCCCCTGCACCCCATGCCACTGTGGTTAGGATCATTCCCAGGATCTGCACCCAGGAGGTGAGGAATCCTGTGCTATGCATGCTACCTCTACTCATCAACTCCTATGGCATACTCCACCCACCAATGAAGGTTCTACTGGGTGGTCCCAAAAAAAAAAAGAGAACCCACAATCACCTCTTATTTCACGAAGAAAAAATAAACCTACAAATTAATACAAACATCTAAAGTGCATTTCTTAGGGTTCCGACACCAACAGCGTCGATTAGTTTGCGATTAACTCTAGACTTTCATGTTGACATAGAGAATGCAAAAGACGTTCTGTGTTCTTTTCTCAAATGGGCGGCTCAAAAGAACAAAGTCATACATTCAAACATTGCCTGTTACATTGGATGTTTATTCCAATTCAGGCTTCGAAAATATGTATTTAGGGGTACTTTTTGTGAATGCTTTGATATGATGCTACCTCCTGTCAATGAGACAAAGGGGTATAAGCCTTGGCTCATTGTTTCTGTTCCGAATTATGATAGGGCCATAAGTTTTTGTGTTGTGGCTCAATGTGGCTCTACAAAGGTTAGTGGTGAGCCTTTGGAGCAACGGCCTTATTTTAACATACTCTACATCACGAATACCCTTGAACAAATATGCGATTAGTCAGAATGTCTTGACTGAGTTAATGTAGCTATAATGCATTTACTTGACAGACTGCGGGTTCGGGGGTTAAGAATTGTCCCGATGTGGTTCCCCTGCATGTCGTCAAAGGCGACTAAAAGGGGCAACTCGTCTGTTATTTGAACAGACGGGTTGTATTTAAATTTTAGGATTATATTTAAATATAATGATTTCGACTGTGTCATTGTATGATTTAAGAGTTTCTGTTGTCTTAACGCGGTTAAGTACATTACTTAAAAAAAAAAGCGAAGAAAAAAAAAAAAGAAAAAATCAATTAACATTAAAAACAACAATTTATCAATTACATTTTTACATATGTAGACCCACCCTATTTAGTTTTTGTAATGTAAATAGTAGCATGTATTAGGGTTTCTACTGTAAAGTTTGATGTCATTTTAAAATCTAATCAGTTGGTCATAATGCCCAAGTGGTTATTGGTGAGCGTGCTCGGTTATTTTAATACCTTACATGTATAGAACAATCTATTGGTCTGTAAAGGGGATCTCATGTTTGCATGTTATGATGTGATTGTCGATTATCTGTATTTGAAGTTGAAGTTTTTGCTTTTGTACATGGATTGAATGTGATGACCTTTGTCATCCGGTCTATGATTGTATAGTTATAAATTTATCAGTAAATCTTTTGAACTTGTTTTTATTGATGATGTTTTCTAATGTATCATTGCAATTAGTTGGTTTATCTTTTTATACTTATAGTGGTGCCTGGTCATCACTGTATGATATGATCCTTTTGTAATTGTTAATTGTATTTGAATTGCAATGAAGTTTTTAATATTGCCATTGTTATTTATATTACTGTTAAATGACAATGTAATGACAAACGATATACACAATTGGTGTTGAGTTGTAATATAGTTATTATCTTCCGGGAGATTGCCACGCAACGATAGTGTGGAAAAACAAACTCCTGTGCGCTGGCCGGATTCGAACCGGCGACCCTTCGTATTACAGGCACGACTGCTCTAACCAACTGAGCTACAGAGGGTTTGGTAGAGAGCGATAGATATCATCATAGTGTTAGTTCCGAAGGTGTCCATCGCTTTTCCTAGCGGATAGCATCAGAACTGTAATATTAACATATACGATTATATTTGTTTTGAAATTTAAACTACTTGCAGGAAATGTTAGTACTTTATTTTTAAAAATATTAATCTTTCCCTGGGATATTGCCAGGCACTATAGTGTAGTGTGTGTTGAGTTTTCGTTAATTTTAATACTCCCTCACAAATTCACTCACAGTTGGACAGAATTGAATTTTTCTCTGCTATATGGACTAACTTTTTCAATAGATTACGTGGAATTTTTATTTCCATCCACTGCACAATCCCCTCATCATGCCATACCTTCTGAAAAATACTAGAGTTGACACGCTGGTGTTGAATCTACTATAATAATGGTTTACTTTCAGGTGCTTACATCACACAATGCAGGCTTGTAGTGGTGCCCAGATATGCAACTCATATTGGAAATTCCAACGACCACAGTCGTAGGTGTAGTGCAATATACAATTTCCAGTGTCAGTTTTAGCAAAATTAAGGGGAGTGGAAAATTGAAAATGTCCAAAAATAAGGAAGCTACATAATGCCGATCTTGGTCCCATTTTTGTTTTTATTTTGCAGGGTGGGTTGGTTGACTTTGTTAATTTATGAGTTTGCTTTCAATCCCTATGAAGAATTTTGGTTTAATCTCATATGTCTGTTTGCCTCTATCCACAAGTCATTGGTAATGGGCTGTGGTGGTGTCAGGATTTTGTTCAGTTAAGTGTTCTGATCCGGGCCCGCGTGTATCCATGATACGGACGGCCCGCTAACCATGGCCCGCTATTTGACGCTGGGGCGGATTGGGAACAATCAGGGTTTCCACCCTACTCTTATTCGACACTGACTGCAATTTACATGTCAGTTTTTGACTCTCTGTACATTACGGGACCGACGCTTAACGTCCCCTCCGAAGGACGGGATGCTTTCATGATCCATTTGCCCCAATTCCAAGTGAACCATGGAGAGAGCGGTATTCTGTATTTAATCAATAGAACTATCAATAGCTCATATACACATCAAATCCAGAATTTATAGTCCCGAAATAAATCCAGCAAGTGCCACGACCCACCTGAGTTTGAACCCGGGATTTTGAGGTAAATGTGCTCTCAGAGGCAAGCACCCCAAACGCTAGGCCACGCTCTCCCAACCCCCAACAAATTGCCAGAAATATTAGAAATCCAGCTTAGAACGTAGGATTAGAATCATTTGTCTCAGATCGCCCACGTTTGCTTCCACAAAATCTCATTTATTTCCAAAAATGAGACATAAACAATCTGAAAACTGAGAAACTATCAACAGCAAGAGCGCGAGGACTTCTGGCATTAATTAAACCCCACACTAAGTATGTGTAGCTTTTAAGTAGCGTGCACCACATAAAGCTTCACAACAAGCTGTATACTCTGGTTCCATAATTTATTGACTAGAACGTACGCCCTATTCCCCACCAAAACAGTGCACCTGTGTTGCACATCCACACTGTGTACGCAACAGTCAGGAAGCAGAGTAAATGATGCACTTTTGGGTGGTTTTTTTTGTGGAAAATCCCTGAGAAGAACTTTCCAAATAGTTTTTTCTACTAACAATTGCAGGCTCTAAGTCCTGAAAATTCAACTCAATGTGCAGGATTGTGTTGAATGGCTGTGCTGTATTTCTATCGTTTGAGCAAGAAACACAATCTGTTTTCATTCAAAAGCTGCTTTCTTAACTGGCCATGGTCCGAATGCTAAGCCCCGTCCAACAGAACCCCGTATTTTACCAGAAGTGGTCAAATTTGGTATCAGAAAAAAGCTACTGTTTTGCTCTTTACCCTGATCTCTTAAAGCTGACAGGATGTGTGAGTTGATATGTTATCAGTGAAAAATAGCCCCATTTTGGCCAACTAATAATATGATTTTTTTTGGGCCCCCCAAAAAAAAAAAAAAAAAAGGTAGACACCTTAGAAGCAGCTGCTCGATTACCTTTCATTCTATCACATTGGGGCTATAGAAATGCACGCAAGATTCCATAAATTACGTTTGGGAATCCCAAATGCCTCAAATCCAGCGATCGTGTCCGGCCCCCTGGTTCAAGTCGTATTGATTTTCCAGGGTGCACCCATAAGGCAGTAATAGGTGCCAAAATGTGCTCAAATAGCACTAATAACTCAGGATTTTCCTCGTGAAGTACGTCTATATGCTGTGATAAATTTCCGTAATCAACCAGCCCTGACGACCTATAAAAAATTCAGAATTTTTTATCAAAAAATTCAACAAACTAAACTTCAACTTGCACTGCAGCCCACTGACTGACCTTCCCCGTATAGATGTCAGTGGTTAAACCGGGAACGGGAGGTGGAGAGCCGGATTTATTTTGCATCCCTTCGGAAAATTAGCCCACTCTTATATAATACCCCGTAAACACAGATTAATATTGTGTTAAAGGCTTCATGAACGGTTAATTTCTATCATAACTGGTGCGAACAACGGATAAACTGCAAAAGCCGCCCAAAAAAAAAACTCAAAAAAATGCAATCAACTATTACAAATCAGGTCTTGGAAGGAAAATTTGAGCAAATGTGGTGCCATATGAGCCAGGTCCTGTAAATACGTCGGGTATACGTTTGTGTTGCATGAGCCGCCTTAGTCTCGTGTACGTTTTGTATACGAAAGGGGCGTTCTAAGGGCTCGGACCAAATCCGTGGAGTCAATAGTCTTGTTTATGACCCCCTATACATGAGAAATGTATACTAATTTGAAAAAATAACGTTTCTCAGCATCTAGGGATATTTTGAAATGGTGCGAAAATTGAACTTTTCAAATGCCTACATTTTTCGCCAACTTTCTTCTTCTTACGACTAAAAGTTT
>JAMKCH010037765.1:0-14682 GCA_023653785.1 Ophioderma brevispina | reverse complement strand
GGGCAGGGTTGTTGAGGGCAGGATAGGTTAGTGTGCTTGCGCCAACATTTTTTGTCCGAGAGTTACATGAAAAGCCATTGCGTCATTTTACCGGAAGACGTCCCAGAGGCAAGGACGCATGATCTCCCTGCGCGGCAAAACGGTCCCCAGAATGCAAATGAGAACCAATGGCGCAAGGTCGATCTTCTGCGGGCAACTCGTCCGAGATGCAATGAAATGCAATCGCGTCATTTTCCTGGAAGGACGTCCCAGATGCAACGAGGAACATCGGTCATTTTCCGGGAGAGATGCCCATTGAAACGAGGACAAACATCGCGTCATTTTCGGAAAGACGTCCCAGATGCAAGAGGAAACAGTGCTTAATTTTCCGAAAAGACGTCCAAGATGCACCGAGGAACATCACATCATTTTCCGGGAAGACGTCCCAGAGTGCAACTGAGGTGCAATGAGAGTCATGTGCGCGACCGAAACCCATAGTGTTGACGGCCGAGATGCAACGAGAAGAAACATTTCCGACCGGTACCACACGTTTTCGTTGCCACCTCATTGCATTTGGTGCGGGTTAGGGTTAAGGACTGTCTGTAGAAAGGCTGTCTATAGGGAAAGCTTTTTTTTAAAATTGTACACTCATATATGGTGGTCTGTTGTACACACTGGATCCAGTAGCATGATCTTGGTGCTTTGTAGTGGCATGATTATAGAATTACTAGCAATTTGCCACCGTATTGATGGCATGGTACCTTGATCTTAGTGTTTTGTCTTGTTGCATGATTAATGATTCCTAGCAATTAGCACAGTGTTGATTGCACTGGTCCCGATCTTGAGTGTTTTGTTTGCTTGCATAACTTCATTGCAGTTTATGCAGTATTGATTGCACTGGTCCATGATCTTGATGTTTGTGTATGCTTGCATGATTATCGACTTGTTTACATTTCTCAAAAAAAGTGCTTTCCTATAGCAAGACGAAGGCATTTTTTGAGTAAAAGCAATTGAAACAGTGTGTCTATACGGAAATTTTATTCTGATTCCAATCTTTCCGGTCCCCAGAGCTAATTTTTAGAGGAAGTATGTGCTAATTTGGCATAACTTCAAATGGCGCATTTTAAGTTTGTTGTACATAAACTCAAGTATAAGGTTTGTAATGAATCATTCTGGTGGGTCTATACCAATGTTTTCAGGGTTAAGGATTATACAATTAGATCATTAGTTATAGCATTAGGTCAACTTAACAGTTAATTGCATAAAAATTCAAAATGGGCTGCCATTTGGACATTTTTGTACATAACTACAATTTAAGGATTTGTACTGCATTATTGTGTCTTATTACATATGTTTTCAGGGTCACGGAATAAATTAGATCATTCGTTATGGTCATGCGCCATGAGTTGGGGTCTACAAAACGAGGGTGGCGTTACTTTTTTCACAAATAGGTTTAAAGTTTTTATTGTATCTATTAGAAAAACCAAGTTAGGGTTATTCAGCTGATTGATTTCATTTTTAAAGGGAATTGATCTAGCTTTGATATGGTAGAGATTTCAATGGTGTGCTATTTTTACTTTTTTGGTTGTCGTAATTTTGAGTCAGTCGGGGTCAGAGAGGGTGGTGCCTACGGATGAGGTGCCTACGAATGAGGCATGTGTTATAGTCTAGGGATTTTTGATATTCGGGCCTTTGCATTTTTTTGTTTTAGATCGTTGTAACCATGGTCCATAATTAAGCATAAATAAACATTCTCATTTTGTTTGTTATTATGTGGCATTCATTTTGACCTATACCAACCGTTTAAGCTATGATGTTAATTGAAGGTAAAAATTAGACTGCCACAAAATTGTGTATTTTTACATACAAAAATTTTCACTTTTCCCACCCTTATATGACACTTGTGGCACCCTGATAGGCCACATACATGTTGCATATTTGTTTCCGTACATTTTCCTAGCTTTTACAAACAATATATAGTTTATAGCTATCTCAAAAAAAATGTTGACTTACTCTCATTTAAGTGTGAAAACGTGTAATATTTGGTTAGTTTCAAAGCATTGTAACACACTTGCTCCCCACTTATGGGGTATGATCTTATAGCATTAGGTCTGTTGGACAGTTAATTTGTAAAAATTCAAAATGGCCACGTTTTAAATTTTTGCAAATAATTGTCAATATATGCATAATACCTTAAACTGATCGTCTAGTTGTGTTCTCTGAGCCTGAAAACATATGTATAGACAAAGAATGAAGTGCTTTACAAGCCTTAAATCTTGGAGTTATGTACAAAAAATGTTAAAATGGCGGCCATTTTGAATTTATGCAAATTAAAAACCACACTTCCCCTAAAAATAGCTTTGGGGACCGGAAGATTTGGAATTCAGCATCAAATTTCCGTATAGAACACTGTTTCAATTGCTTTTACTCAAAAAATGCCTTCGACGAGGTGCTTTTGTGTCGATGCCCTTAAGGAGGAAGACACATAGGGATCACTTGTCCTCTGTAGTCTGTGGTCTGTTGATGTTGTTGTTGTTGGAAAAAGGGTGAACATGGCTGGTAATATCTCACATACTTTGATGGATTTCACCAAACTTCAGTCATAGATGCCAACATGGGATCCCGCATTTGTGAGAGGTCAAAAGGTCACATACCAAGTCAAAGGTCTGTGAGGTTCAAGTTGTTAAGATAGGTGAATAATGGAAAATTGACCTAAAGAAAAGTTGA
Source organism: Ophioderma brevispina (assembly GCA_023653785.1). NCBI lineage: Eukaryota > Metazoa > Echinodermata > Ophiuroidea > Amphilepidida > Ophiodermatidae > Ophioderma > Ophioderma brevispina. The sequence goes on along the minus strand of JAMKCH010037765.1, from coordinate 11,976 downwards.
AGTTCATTGGAACCAAACTTGAACCATTATGGTGAAACATGGACCCTCATCTGTTATGAGGTCAAAGGTCACATCCTAAGGTCAAAGGTCAGGTGAGGTCAAGTTGTAGATAGGCGAAAATGTAAAATGGGACCTAATTGAAAGTTGAAGTTCAATTGGAACCAAACTTGAACCATCTGTGCAACATTTGGATCCCTCATGATGTTAATGAGTCAAAGGTCACATCCTAAAAGGTCAAAGGTCATGAAAAAAACCTCAAAATTCTTAAATTTATTAAAAATGTAAAATTGACCTAAATTGAAAAGTTTGTTCAATTAGAACCAAAATGAAAGCATAGGGCACCCCATTGGGTCCCTCATTTGTGAATGAGGTCAAAGGTCACATGCCAGGCAAAATGAAACCATTTCATTACAACCCCCGCGACGGCAGGCGACACAAAGCGGTCCGAGGACCGATGTTATTTTTATTGAAAAATGGAACCAGTCTATTAACCCTAACACGGGCCGAGAAGCAATGAGACGCAACGAAACACGTGGTAACCGGTCGGAAAAATGACTTTTAGTTGCATCTGGGCCGTCACAACTATTTTTTGTCGCGCAAAATGACTCGCATGGGCTCTATTGCATCTGGGCCGTCTTACCGGAAAAGGACGCGATGTTTCTCGTTGCACACCTGGGCCGTCTTCCGGAAAAGTGACGCGATGTTTTTCGTTGATCTGGGCGTCTTCCGGGAAAATGACCAATGTTTTGCGTGTGCATTTGGGCCGTTATTGACTGGAAATGCTGCGATGCTTTTCACTGCATAGACGGTTTTGCCCGCAGAAGGCGCAATGCGTTTCATCAGGTGGGTGACACTGTGTACAAATGCCCATAGACAATTTCGATTCGATGGTGATGCGCCACCATTTTCGATAAGCTATTTTTTTAATTATTGCATAAACGTATCATGGACGTAACAACCGGGGCAGACGTAGCATCTAGCGCCACGCACGACTATGTGTAGAGTAATAGAGCCCACCACCCCCCCCCCCCCCCACCCGCTCACGACTGGCGAACTAGAAGCTACAAATTTCATGCAGATCAGTGTGCAGTACGCATCAATTATTTATTTATTTACCCTGGTTTATGCAATTCGCAGCGATGTTTCTCGTTCATCTGGGACGTCTTTCCGGTAAATGGCGCGATGGTTTTTGTTGCATCTGGGCCGTCTTCCGGGAAAATGACGCGATGTTTTTCGTTGATTGGCCGTTTCTCCGGGAAAATGAAGCGATGTTTTTCGTTGCATCTGGGCGTTATTGACTTACGCTACTTTATTCCTGGCGGAAAAAACGGCCGAGATTGCAATGATAACGCAAACGTGCCTCTCGTGGAGCTGAGGCCGTCTAAAAATAAAATAGATTGCCTTGCGTTGCATTTGGGCCGTCGCCGGCAAAACGACCCGGTCCGGGTTAGATTAATGAATTCCTTGCAATTTGCACAGTATTGGAGGGATGGGTCCATATCTGGGGATTTGTATGCTGCATGATTAATGGAAAATCCTTGCGCAATTGCACAAGTATTGATTGTGGGTCCGTGATCTTGAAGTTGGTATGATAAGGATAAGGACATAGCCTAGTCAATTCGACAGGATAATCGCAATTGACCGTATGGGTCAGTACAGGCAGCACGAGAGCCGGGGCTCGATTGCTTGCACTGACTGACCCATACGGTCAAGTGTGATTATTCTGTCGAATGCACTGAGGCGTGGGTCTTATCGCATATACTTTGAGAAAACAGTAGTATAAATCATACATAACATAATAATTAATGTAATATCTCAATTTGAGGTCGTTTTTAAAATAAATTAAAAACACTTCTATACTCCAACATGTCAAAGTTATACTCTATATAGTGCCAAAAAGACCTTGACGCAATCATTGTTGATTAGTTTGTTTTGAAAATGATATGGAAGTGCGAGAAAAACAGGACTCTCTAAGACACTTAGAGTGGCTAATTTTCTCGCACCTCCCTGGCAGTTCAAAACAAACCCTTAGTGATGAAATGCGTCAATGAAATTGAAAGAAAGATAGACTTTTCGCTCTGCCCTTACTTTTTCCAAAACAAAAACCCATTCAGTGACGATTTGCATATAAATGCATATGAATTCTCTTCTACCAATTCCAATGCCACTGTATTAGATGTAAAGACCAACGCAGACATGTATGTACAAAACAGACTGCGTTTCTGAATGGAAAACGATTTTAATTTTGGGTTTCTTGAAGTAAACTTAATTCTTAATAGTATATAGACACCATGATATAGTCCCATTTCTCTACCGTGCAGTTGATATCAAACATTGACGCAGCTTGTAGCACGCGTCAATGTATGCCTATTTGTGCGGAGTGGAAAAACCACCGCCGCTTTAAGTCAGCGCGTGCGGGTTACTGGTGCGCCGGCGGGGGGGGGGGAGGTGGGGGGGATCGGGGTGGGGGGGGGGGGGGGGGCCGGGGGGGGGGGGCCCCGGGGGGGGCCCGGGGGGGGGGCACATGAAATCTCCGCAATGACGTCACGGCACAGAGGTAGGGAAATTCAGTATAGCAGCTAAACCTTCAAAGCTTTCTAATTTGACAAATTATAACATAAGGAATTTTATATTTAGATCAATATTAATGTCAAACTCTCCTTTGAGAGTACAAAAAAGCTGTTCTCGTTAATTAAGATTAACCGCGTTTCGGAAAGAACAGTACAAAAATCACATTATTTGGAATGTCTGCGCATGTGGATTCAACCACTACTTTAAAACGAGAAACCAATATTTTTTCAACACAATCATTTAAGTTAGACTGACACCATAGATTGTAGATAGTAAGGCGTAGAGGGTATATATGTACGATGAAGGCATGCGCAGTAAGTCGATATCAAATGATTGACGTATTTCTAGTAGCTAATAGGAGTTGTGGACTTGTGGTGACCCGCGAGCATTATCTGATGACTGTGCATTATCTGATACCTGTCCATTATCTGATAACACGGCTTATCTGACAGAGCCCAGGTCATTCGGAAAATAATGCACGCTGAAAAAATAGATAATTAACAAGAAGTATATGCTTGCATGATTAATGAATTCCTAGCAATTTGCTCAGTGTTGATTGTGCTGGTCCAAGATCTGGTGTTTTGTTATCTTGCATGATTAATGAAATACTTGCAATTTGCACAGTGACGGTTGATTTTGCTGGTCCATGATCTTGAAAATTTTGTATGGGCTTTTTTGGCATGGAATTAAATGAAAATCCTGCAATTTGCCACAGTGTTGATTTTGCTGGTCCATGCCTTGGTGATTTGTAGGCAATATCTTTGATATAAGCCCCGTGACGTTAGAACCCCTAGCATACTGAAAATAATAATCATTACTAACGCGTCACGGCTATCCAGATTCAGCGACGGTACCAGACAGGATTTATAAAATGCCAACACTTCTCTCGTACAACGTATACAATTCCAGATTCAGGCGGTACCCGACATGGATGTTTTAAAATGGTCAAAAAACTTCTCTCGTACAGTGTATACAATTCGGGAAACCCGTCGCAATTAATGGAAAGGGTTATCCCACGGAACCGTGGCCTTCATTTTGTTCAGAGAATTCGTATTTCAGAACAATAGAATGGGTCGAAGAACAAGTGAATCGATGGATGTAAAAAGCCGTCGCTCTTCATCAAATAAATCTGGTTTTACGCCCCATTGCCAATCTTTTATACGGAGAACGTTTATAGATGGTGGGTATATATAGAAAGGCATTTAATAAGGAGTAGCGGTTTATCCGGTATTAGAACAGAAAATTTACTAATTATAAAAATAACAATGCTACATATAAATCCCCAAAAGAAGCTGTAAATATCTATGTGTATTATGAAAAGCAAATCCGAGCTTTTTAAACCAAAGAAGTGTTACAGGAATACTGTAAGTTCAGAAATAAATGAAGAAAAATAAAATTTGACGAATTTTAAATAATTGAATTTATTTTGTGTGAAAAAACAAATATGAAAACAGTGGAAAAATTACCCCCCCTATCCCCCGAAATAATATATTGGCATTTTATTCCGTCATTAGAAATGGAAAATCACATATACTATACCACTTGGACCCATATTTCATTTACAATGCATAGAAAAGCCAAAAACTACTTATAATTACATATGCCAAGTGAATATGAATAATGAAATGTTGCCTCAATTACTCTAAAAGTTTACGGATGGATAAAGTGCCTATGTTAAAAAGGAATAATCACAATATAAAATGATGGCTATCTTGAATAGAATGACCACCAATACCGGGTCCTGTAAGATCAAAGACTTTAAAATATTCGCTCCGCCCATACAACTCCATTTTGCTTGTCCTAAGAAGTCCAAGAAAGTGAACGGGTCGTATAAAATTTCACTCTCTAAAATTACGCTCCACACACTACAAAAATGTTGTTTTTGATCCGATTTTTATTTTTTGCAGTTAATTTCTAGCTAAAGCGCTTAGTTCTAGAGGCCTAAATTTTATGACGACCCGTTCATTCTCTTCTTTATTGTTAACTTCTTCCCCCCAAAAAACTCCCGAGCCCCTCTTGTGCTGATTAAAATATCCCCCAAAAGAAATCCCTTTCTCGTCTACAGGAAACGGGGGGGGAGGAATTAATAATGAATTGTTGATACAGAAACGGATGCCGTCACTATATATATTACTCTTGTATACGCCCGTGCCTATTTTATAAAGGGAATTCTGAGTGAGAACAATAGGAACGGGAGTATAACAAGAGATATAGAGAGAGACGAATTCCTTCGTTGGAGATATTACTCTTGTTATAAGACCGTGCCTATCTTATATACAGGGGATTCGATTGAGAACAATAGACCGGGTCGTATAACAAGAGTATATATATACAGTGACGAGTAGAGGTCCGTGGATAAGAAACATTCTTAAATATTCCTCCCGTCCGTAGGACGAGAAAAGGGGTATTCTTTTGGGGGATATTTAATCAGCAAAAGAGGGGCTCGTAGTTTTGGGGGGAAGACAGGTTAAAACAAGAAAAGAAAGAAGTGAACGGGTCTAATAAAAATTTAACCATATAAATTATACTCTACCACACACTACAAAAAGGTTGTTTTTTATAAGATTTAAATTTTTTGGGTCAAGTTCTACCTAAAAGCTCTTATTCTATAAAGGACTAAATTTTATACGACCCGTTCACTCCCTTCTTTCCTGCTAACTTCTTCCCCCCAAAAATACCGAGCCCCTCTTTTGCTGATTAATATCCCATAAAGAAATCCCCTTTTCTCGTCCTAAGGACGGGAGGAAATAATATAGAATGTTATAACCAGAAACGGATGCCGTCAATAATATATACGCTGTTATAGACCCGGCCTATCTGTTATACAGGGAATTCTGAGTGAGAAAATAGAAGGTCGTATAACAAGAGTAGATATATAGAGAGACGAACATTCGGTCCTATTATACTTTGTTATAAGACCCGTGCCTACATTTTATAAGGGAATTCTGATTGAGAAACCAATAGAAACGGGTAGATAACAAGAGTTATATATATACAAGTGGCCGAGTAGAGCTATCCGTGATTAGAAACATCCTTAAAAGTATTCCTCCCGTCCCAGTAGGAAGAGGAAAAGGGGATTTTGGGGGATTATTTTAATGAGCAAAGAGGGCGCGGTAGTTTTGGGGGAAGAAGGTTAAGCAAGAAGTAAGGAACGTGAAGGGTCGTATAAAATTTTACCCTCCAAAATATGCTACATACAACCACAACCATTGTGGTTTTTAATGAGGTTTGATTTTTCATGTCCATCTTAGCTTACAACTCGCAGTTTATAGAAACCTAAAATTTTATAAGGACCCGCATACTACAAATAGGATTCCTAAATGTTTTAACAGATTTTAATTTATGCTCAATCAATTCTTATGCAATGCCTCAGAAAATATTACAAAATCATCTCCGGATTACACTATCATATAATTGCCGGGATTCATGCGAGCTCATTTTCAAAAGGAGCAATAATGCACCTGTGCAGTGTCCTTTATGCGGATTTGGTTTACTTCCGTATTCGAGCAATGCATTGGCATCCCTGAACTTTTGAAATTATCTTGATCTTGATCCTCTTTTCAACTTATAGCACAAACACCAATCAACATATTCATTTGACATTGAGAGTTAAAACAATCCGTCTTTCAAATTGGCAGCTGCTGCATAACGTTGTAACCAAGCACGACATTTTACAAACAGATTTAGGCCCAAGAATGTGTATGATTTTTAGCACGTATTTTTAGACTATTTGGATCATTTTGAACTTAAACCTGTAGTATGGGCAGAAGAGCTACTGCATTTTGCCGGGAGGCAGTAGAACATGTCAGACATTTAGGCTCTGGGTCTATATCTTCATGGACAAGGGAATCAAATACAGATTTATGCTGGAACATCAGAAACAGGCATGACGAATATCTTGATGAACCGTCGCCGTTAGAGTTGCATTCTAGGCCTAGGTTTGTTTAATGATTAGGATATTGTGAATATTGGGCCTTAATGTTTTGGGCATCGCAAACAGGTAAATAGGTAATGGGCATCGCAAACAGATAAAGTAACTGCATGACGGCGATAAAGGAAGCACGTCACCAAATGGTGCAGGATCGGGCCTATGCAGTAAGCCTGTTGGTCACATGATTGGTCGTGTTTAAAAACTGTACCATTCCATTTTTCAAATTTCTAGCTAATTTAATCAGTGAGCTATTATTATTTCTAAGCGTCCGACACTCCATAATTGCATTTTAAGGAATGAGGGCATCATAGAATTGCACTTTATTCCGTTAAAACCGGCCCTAGATGATGATAAAGCTGACTTAACACGATTACAAAGGACTAAAAAACATGTCATATCACCAGTTCGTTTGCTGCCCACCAATTAGTCCCCAAAAAGAAATTCCTTTTTTATGTCCTTCGGACGGGATTTGCAGTGTTTGAACTCCACGACCTCTATAATATATAGAGCGAGACAAATATATATTTTTATATGACCCTTTCCTATATTAATTCGAACCAGAATTATATCTGTACAAAAATATATTTAGAGTCGCTGTAACAAGTATAATATAGTGGAGGTGTGTAACAAGAGTATACTATAAAATTGAGACTAGGGAGACGAAGTCCGTCGCTATATTTACTATACTCTTGTTTTATAACAGGGGGGGGGGGGAAACCCCCCCCCCGTGCCCATCATTGTGTACAGGGTATTGAAGTTGAGAACAATAGAATGGGTCGTATAACAAGAGTATAATTAGAGTGACGAACCTCTGTGGATACAAACATTCCCGCAAACATTATAGGCCTATTTGCCGCATGTGTTTTACACAAACTCAGATGCTAGAAGTAGGTGGCGACTCGTTCATATAGCTAGCTCTTAATTTTCAGCAAGCTAGGGGGGTCCTAAACTTTACAGGGCTTTATAACAAGAAGAAAGGACGCTTTTGTATGCTGCCATGATTAATGAATCCTTGGCAATTTGCACAGTGTGATTTGGATGGGGTCCATGATCGTGATTTGTATGCTTGCATGATTAATGAAATCCTGCAATTTCACGTGGTGATTTTGCTGGTCAATGATCTGGCGATTTGTATGCTTGCATGCTTAATGAAATCCTTGCAATTTGCACAGTGTTGATTTTGCTGGGTTTGGGGGGGGTTGGGGTTTTGGGGGGGTGGTCAATGATCTGGTGTTTGTATGCTTTGGCATGATTAATGAAATCCTGCAATTTGCACGTGTTGATTTTGATGGTCCATGTCTGTGATTGTATGCTTGCATGAGTTAATGAAATCTGCAATTGCACGTGTTGATTTTGCTGGTCCATGATCTTGGTGATTTGTATGCTTGCATGATGAATGAATCCTAGCAATTTGCACAGTATTGGATGTGGTCCATGATTTTGGGATTTGTATGCTTTGTAGGATTAATGAATCCTAGGCAATGCACAGTATTGATTGTACTGGTCCAAGATCTTGGTGATTTTTTTGTAGATTGCAGGATTAATGACTTCCTGAATTTGCACCAGCTTTGGTGTGCTGGCTCCTGCTCTGGTGCTTTGTAGCTTGCATGATTAATGAATTCCTAGCAATTTGGTGCGTTGTGATACTTGCTATGATTATTGAAATCCTTGCAATTTGCACGTATGATTGGCTGGTCCAATTGATCTGAAGTTTTGTATGCTTGCATGATTAATGAAATCTTGCATTTGCACAGGATTGATTGTACGGAGTCCATGATCTGTGGTTTTGGTAGCTTGCGTGATTGATGAATTCCTAGCAATTTGCCCAGTGTTGATTATGGCTGGTCTCAGATTTTTGGTGCTTTTGGTAGCTTGCATGATTAATGAATTCCTAGCAATTTGCTCAGTGTTGATTGTGCTGGTCCATGATCTTGGTGATTTTGTCAGCTGTCAGTTATGTCTAGACCAAAATGTACCATTGAACATCCGACAAAGTCTAGCTGAAGAAACGTTGGTGGGGAATTTAAAAAAAATTGTCACGTCCCCTTTCTCAACCATTAGTTTCTGTTGATAGTTTGCACATGTTATGACAAAATTTCCTCACATAACACATTCAAATACAATAATCAATCTAACAACGAATCCAAACTAGAACGGTTAAGTTATCACTTTTGTAATACTGAGAGTATATACCTTTTGTAAAATTTTTAACCATCAGGAAAATTAAAAATGTGGCAGCTTTAAAAATATAACACTGTTGAAATACTTTGAGACTACTATTTTTTTAACTGAACATCAGAGGTGTGTAGCTTTTAAAGTCTCTTTCTCAAATCATGGCTGACCTGCTATTGAATGAAATGATTCAACCTTTTAATTTTTATCATTTATTATACTATTGCTGTGATACTATCACATAGCATTATTCCCCCATCCAAGAAAACTTTTTTCCAACTATGTTAAAGAGACGTGAGGAGAATTCCAGAAAGGAGCGCCCCTAATTTTTTCTCGAACCTAAGTTTTTTACATATTTGGATGCTTACTAGTGTATTAGATCACAACCTTACGTTAATAAGCTGGAATAACTCCATCTTATGTAATGAAGAGATGATTTAGTATTTCTGTCGTGCACGACAAAAGTCAAAGCATGGTTTTTATGGGGAACATTTGATTGTCAGGCAAGTTCAAAACCCAGTTTGCGGTTTTCTTTTGCACCGGTTTGTCCAATATAACCTTTCCAAACATGCTCGTTAGGTGGTCTACAAACAACCGATACAGTTTTAACCAATTTGTCAAGCAATGCAGAAGTTCATAAGTGCAATATTGCAATTTGCGTCATTTGTCAGAAGTTTCCCATGAAACATACTATATTGCCAAGTCTTTGTCACTGGCTCTTGAAATTGTTTCTCCAGTTACCTGAAGACCATTTCAGAGCCCGCTGACACCTCAAGGAAAGATAATTACCTGCCACATATTTAACACTATGGCAGCTATACAACCTTGCTGCCCCCACACAATGATTAAAAGGTTCACTGTCTGTTGACTGAAACTGAAGGGGAAAATTTTCAATGAAAAGTATATTCTAAAATTCAGCTATTTTAATGCAATTTGGTATTTTTGTGAAATACAGTGTCCCTTGTTCGATTTATATCTATTGGTGTTCTCTACTCTACTTGCAAAAAAAAAAAGCTCTGGTAACAATATTCCCAACCACAGAAGCTCCAACGGAGTGTGATGAATTAACATAACAATGAGATTTGAATTGGCAGACCGTCACAGTCAGAGGCCCTTATGAGTTCCTTCAGATTTGTGCAATGTGACTAGTTGTTTGGTAGATGAAGTTCTTCAGAATTGTGGCATGTGACTATTGTTTGGATGAAGGCTTCAGATTGTGCATGTGACTATTGTTTGGGATGAAGTCTTCAGATTTGTGCTGCGACTAGTTGTTTGGGATGAAGTCTTCAGATTTGTGCATGTGACTAGTTGTTTGGGATGAAGTCTTCAGATTTGTGCATGTGACTAGTTGTTTGGGATGAAGTCTTCAGAAGTTGTGCATGGTGAATAGTTGTTTGGCTGAAGTCTTCAGATTGTGCATGTGACTAGTTGTTTGGGATGAAGTCTTCAGATTTGTGCATTGTGACCTAGTTGTTGGGATGAGTCTTCAATTGTGGATGTGAATAGTTTTTGGGATTGAAAGTCGTCAGATTTGTGCATGTGACTAGTTGTTTGGGATGAATAGGCTTCAGATTTGTGCAAATGTGACTAGTTGTTGGGCTGAAAGTCTTAAGATTTGTGCATGTGACTAGTTGTTTGGGATGAAGTCTTCAGATTTGTGCATGCTGACTAGTTGTTTGGGATGAAGTCTTCAGATTTGTGCCTGGACTAGTTGGTTTGGGATGAAGTCTTTTTTAATGACTTTGGATGTGATTAGTTGTTTGGGATGAAGTCTTCAGATTGTGCATGTGACTAGTTGTTTGGGATTTGAGTCTTCAGATTTGTGCATGTAACTAGTTGTTTGGGATGAAGTCTTCAGATTTGTGCATGTGTACTAGTGTTTGGGATGAAGCTTCAGATTGGTGCATGTAATGGTTGGTGGGATGAAATTTCAGATTTGTATCATGTGATGGACAATGTTCATATGATGAAATAATGGTTTGAACTGAAGTCGTAAGATTATGCCATAGACTGTTTATTTGGGATGAACTCCTAGCTCTTTTATCAGCAGTACTTCATAAATGTTGATTGTTGCTTTAAGTGTATGCACAATGAGAAACTGATGAAGTTCCAACTTGACATTTTATTACTACCTGCAAGGAGTAAAGAGTGTCAGAGATAAAAAGGCAATTAACAAAGTGCGTCCGGTAATCCTACTAACTAAATGAAATATATTAAAAATACATCACGGTCCACAGACGCTGAGGGTCGAATGCCGTCATGGTTTGTGAATGGGGCCCAAAAGTCACATGGGGTCACGAAAGTCACATGAGGTCAAAAAGGTCACAACATGACACCTCCTCACGCCTTTCTACCAGTACATAATCATAGCCCCTACATAGCCTAACATGGGCCATGTTAGGAAACATCCCGTATCATAGATACACGCTGGGTCGGGCCCCTGATCAGCATACTCAGTTGGATAAATCCTGACACCACACAAGCCATTAACCAATGGACTTGTGGATATGCTAGTAAGAAGACATTCGTAGCCCTTACGAAACTCACAAAGCATGCAATATAGTTAAGGGTTAACCCAATTTTGACTGGCCAAAGGTCACTTGAGGTCACGAAGGTCACTAGGGTCACACAAGGTCATCAACATGTCACCCAACCCAACCCTCCCTCCTTTCCACCAACGTACCGTTACATCATCAAGCCTTTACTGAACTCATGTGGCATGTGCAATCTATACGGGTTAACATTTGGACCACAGACACACAGATACACAAAACAGATACCACACACACACAGATACACATTCATACAACCAGAGTAATCATGTGCCTTCGGACATTCCTTGCAGAGGACTATAGTTAGTTTTCAATGATAAAAGAAGTGAAATCAAAGAAACCCTTACAGAGATCCCCGGTGAGGGGAATGCCAAAAGAATGGGCTAAGACAAGTTCAAACCTTTCAACTTGATACTTGCTTTTGTCCTTTTAGGGGAGCAGACGGGCGACCTCTTAGCTAGCTTTGGGAAACTGTTTCCAGGCGGTCCGGTAAGTACAAGGGACGCGGCCCGTAGATGCGTGCCTTACTTTTCCGTGTTTGCCGAGCACCGAGTAACCCGACAAAAACGTTCAATTTCTCTCGATAGGTTCCTATAGGTTCAGACCCAATTACGATACATATTTAAATACAAAACATAGTAACGAGACCTTGATGCAAAAAGCTCATGAACCCCTTTGTTTTCTCGGAGGATAACGGTAGTACTAATATAATATCTTTCGCCGTCTGTAACACAGACTATTCATGAACGG
>JAMKCH010037764.1:0-40234 GCA_023653785.1 Ophioderma brevispina | reverse complement strand
AGAATTATTGAAATGGTTTTGTATTTTATTTCTTTCTCATCCCTTTGAACTTATACATAAAGATTATCAGTCACATTTTAATTAGATTACGGTATCTCAACCCGTACCATGCGGAATGTAGTGCGCCTGACTCGTGGGGGGGGGGGGCAAGAATCATAGATTTCCCGATTCTTGTTCTTGCATGAGGGAGGAATTAATGTACGAGGGGTGGAGTCCTAGGGCGGAGCTCCCATAAGGTCCTGGGCGTTTGCCATTTTATAGAAGCTAAAAAATCGGTTTCCAGAGCACAATTTCCCCGTTTTCCTTCCCTTTTTCCGTCATTCCCCTTACTCTTTCTCTTCTTCCCACCTTTCTCTTATCTCCTCCTTTGCCCATTCTCTTCTTCTTCCCTCTTTCCTCTTTTTTCTCTTTCCCTTTTCTCTTCTTCCCTCGTTTTATTTTTTTCTTCCCCTTTTCTCCTTGCCATTGTTGGCTCCCTTCTCGATTATTGTGTGTGTGTTTGGGGGTAAAGCTTTCCCCCTGCCCCTCCTACATTGGCTATGCCAATGGTAGTGCGAACGTAAAAATTTTGGGTAATTTTAGCGACTTTTTCCTATTGAATCCACAAAGGGGCCAACTTTATTAGGGGTCATGAAAATGTTTAGCCTGCTTCAGGAAACCGGTGTGTCCTCCGGCTCACATTCCGGGAACAATGGTGAACCACAGGGCAATCGATTCAGTTGACTCTTCACGCAACATGGGTTTCATCATCCGCGTTATATTCCTTGTCGTCCTATTGAAGCCCAATATGATACATGCCGGACTAATAACGATACTTTCACACCGTACTTTTCACAACCGGTAGTAGTTGTGGCATTTAGATTATTTAAAGATCCTTCAGCAGCTCTTACCCTTGCCATTAGGCCTACAAAATGAAAATAACGTAGAAAGTCGCTATTTCCCACAACGCGCGTGCCGTCTAAGTTCAGGTTATTTTAGTAACTTTTTCACAATACGCTTCAGTTTCATATTTGCCTGTTTCATGGTCACAGCATGCAGTTATGCTTTTAGATCATTTAAAGCCCTTCAGCATGCTTTAACTTTGTGCTGGAAGGGACTTAAACTTAACATTAACTTACGTCCCAAAAAAATGGAAAACAATATTTTCACTTACTATGGCCCATTTTGACCCCCCTATGAAAACGAAAGTAGTAACATTAAAATGTTGATTAATATCCAGTTGAAATCCAAATGGTCAATAGCTCTCTGCACTACAAACGTCATAACTGATTAATGGTGAGCAAATACACTGTTATAACACACTTACAAATGCACGTTTTTTCACATAATATTCGCATTTTTGCTCAAGTCCTCAAAATTTTGACGGGCTGTCTTTGAGACGGAAAAGGAATAGGAATTTTCCTTTTTGTGACCTACCCTTAGCTACCCCCAAAATATATCCCTGAGGCGAGTTAGAGCAACATCCAAGATGTATGGTGAACTCCCTTCCTGGTTTTGGCATGAAAACATTATGAATTTCCTTTATCTTTTATAGTGCACGCTAATGTTGAAATCAGTTTTTGACAATTATCGTAAAAACCCTTTGACTTTTGGAATATCAAAATGTATTACTGACCCCCCCATAACGTGGCCATTCCGCACATTTTTGAGTGGTCTCTCACCTTCTAGCCAACGGTTCTGTAGATACATTCATAGTACTTCGCTCAAAAGGGGCGTGAACCCCCCAAAAAAAAGGGGCTGGCCATTTCAGCATTTTCGGCGTCCAGTGTGGAATTATGTTCCAACCAAATATTTCCTGGACCTTCAATTATTGAATTCCTGAAGAGTTTAGCTCTGGACATTAGAAGGCAACAAACCACCATGAGCTACTAGAGTAAATAAAAGTAACTTCTTAAAATACTTGCTCTAAAATAAAATTTGAATTATATTCCTAGGCTATAGCAAATATGGTTGGCCGGCCAACCTGGTGAATGACCCATATGCATGATTCTACAGAATTTAGAATTCAGAATTCTCTGGATTTTTCGATATAATAGTTTGAATTTATTTTGTAATTTTTGTTTAAATCAGGTATTTATTTAAAAACTGCCAAATAATTTAAATGTTGTCTCTTACTTATTAGGCTGGACACCATAATAATCATTTTGGCAACATTTAATGCACTGATCATCATTCAAAATGGTAAGAGAGTCCCCACTGTTTTTTGTGCACTTAGCCTGCACTTGAAATTTGCCCCATTTTCCCAAAATTTAGGTGCTTTGGAAGAGTGTGAACATGTGTCCTGCCCCAAAAGGCCAAGTTTTTGACTTTGTGTGCTCAAAATGCAGATTAAAGGTTCCAGGGCCCGATCCGCTAATAGCCTCGCCCCAGAAGCCCGATTTTAACCGGAAGTGCAAAATTTTGGTATCACAAGAAAGCACTATTTTTCTCATTTACCCTGAGAAATCTTTATAGTGGCTACAGGATGTTTGGTTTGGAAGTTATGAGTGAAAAGGTGCCCTTTTTTGGGCGAACAATATTAATTTTTATTACACACTCTATGGGGCTTAAAATACGTTTTTTAGCTTCACAGCAAAATGGATTAAAATATCGGCGGGACCTACAGATCGGGTAGTTGGGGTGAAGCCGATCTATTCAAGATGAAATTGCATATATATTAAAATCGGGCCAATCCCTTAAAATAAGAACACTCTACAGTAAATAGAAGAAAAAAATAATCAAATTAACACCATAGTAAAATGAAAATGAATGTTATTATTTTTTAGTTTTGGATCATAATTTTCTTTACACGCAGACCATTTATCAGGAAAAATCTTTAAAAGCGCTGAATGGCTGTGAGAGAGAACAATGTTGATGTGGTAAGGGTGTAGCTATGTCCTTAAATGGTTGTAAGACAGTCCAGAAAATGTGTGCCCTGTTTTTGTTTTTCCCCCCACCGAACGAGTTCGGAACGGGAGCTATGAAATGAGCGAATACTTTCCTTGTATCGTCCGTATTGTTTGGTTAAAATGTTAACCCACTTTGTGTACGATATATCTTGAGTTCCGTTTAAGGGCTACAATGATTAACTTGGTTGAAAGAAGGGATGATGAGTTATTGACTTGATTAGATTGTGGGCGGAAAATATGCTAATTAAGTATCTAATTTGCATTTATTAAGAAAATTTCCGCACAAGGCTTGTTTAAAACCAAATTTTTTTTTTTTTGTTTGCATATGGGGAATGCTACTATCTTTATTATATAATAAAAACATCTTTGTTATATAGGATTTTCTGAAATGCCAGGATCATCAGAAATATAATAAACATGCCTTGGAATTCCCTTATGGGGTGATTAGGACAGCATACAGTGGTGGCGCCCAGACACTCTTTTTCTGGGGGGGGGCAAACATGGAGAAAAGTGATTTTTTTTTGGAGGGGGGGAGGGAATTCTGGGTGAGGGTTTTAAAATATCAAGAAAATTGGAGAATTTTAACCAATTTGGATCCCAAATTGCTGTTTTGCCCAAATTGGATTTTGGCCCAAAATCGCCGATTTTTGCCAAAAATCTGTCATTTTTCTTTTGGCCAGGGAAAAAAACTGGGGGAGGGCGGGGGACAGGCAAGGAAAATATTTTGTTGGAATTTGTCCCACGCCCCTCTGGGGCACTACCATCTGACAGAATAAGGGGGTCCATGTTGACCAGGATTTTGTTTAGCGCACGCCATTGTTTAACAACTGGAATATTTTACCAAGATTTATGTTAAATATCAGATATGGAAATTTGGTATAGTGGGTAGTGGTGCGTGCAAGTAATATAGCGCACTGTGTCATCAATTATTTGTGAATATAATGAGCTCATTGTATATTTGCTCTTATTGGTTGATTCATTACTAAAAAGGGTGAACTTCTACCAGATACCAATGTCCAAATTGACAAAATTGGTAAATTGGGTAGCAGTGGTGATGCAAGTAATACCCATGCACTTGTGTCATCATAGTTCTGCATATGATGAAGCTCATTTGCTATTTCCCACCAGTGGGGGGGGATATGAAAGTTTTAAACTGGCAGTATTTTTCAAAGTTTTTGATTGCTTGATCCTCTGACGGACAAACTTTGTAATACCTTTGGCATTAAACGGCCGGCGTGCATTTTTGTTTCTGTTATTACTGGGCAAGGTTTTGTAACCTCAGACACAATACGTAGTTTGGTGGGTTTTTGTTAATGCACAATTGGCTATTGGGACTGAGACATATGACTTCCTTTGGTGACATCACACAATTTATATTATTTATAGGGCAGCTCAAACGTTTTTATTTCTGTCTGGGTTGTTTTGCCGAGCTTTCCAAGATTCCCTTGGTGATAATGTTAAAAAAACCCCAAATTTTGAAATTTTTAAGATTATTTGTATAATGAAAATACAAATCAACACCCTGATCCTAATCTTAACTGCCTAACATGACACCTACTCACGTTCATAATGTAACATCCACCCTTACCCTATAACACTCACCCTTACCCAATACACTCAAGATTACCCAATAACACTACCCTACCCTATAAACACTCACACCGTACCATGAAAACCCAACCGGATCCTAGAACAATCACCCTCGTACCCCTGGAAAACCCGCCCTAACCCTTTTAATACCAAGCATACTAACTCCATTTGTGTTCCCTGTGAAGTTTGTACTTTCGCAGTTGTCCTCTAGATCAACATTTCAGTGGGGCACTTTTATATCTGTTTTTCCAAAAATAGCAAAAATAGGCTCCCTCAGTGCGATTCATCCCTAACCAGGGTCGTGTGTGACCAGGGTTTTGGCCAAAAAGATGCAAATCAGCCTACTTTTGGTGTTGAATAGTTCACTCAACATTGGTTCACACATATGTAGATTTCTGGGTATACCCTGGCTACTTAACACTTGCCCTTTAGCTGAGGAACCACATACAGTGGCAGTCCAGACGGATTCTTGGAGATTTTGGCCCGGAATCATGCGCTACAGGAAGAATATATTTTCAACTAGTCTCTAGGGGCGCTATTCATGATTATGTGTGCGCTTTTATTCCGTTAATGGTTATTGAAGTATTAAAAAAGAACGACTTCCTGCGGGCTCGGATTGCGTGGTGGGTGTATCGTGGCGTGTGTCTGTTATCTAAAGGTAGGGGTTCGAATCCCCCCCACTCCAGGAACAAAAGGACATCGCCGGTTAAGGAATGGAGGACGCCCTCTGTAGTTTTCAGAGAGCAGATGAACTTTGACAATTCCGCATTTTTCCGTACAACTTAAAATAGGCATTTTCAAAAATATTAAAAAAAAATCCCACTTTACATAAATTCCCTAAAGACGGTTTTAGAATAAACAGGTTCAATGCGGTAATTGAAATTTCCAATATGAACCCTTCCCCCCCCAAGAACCATCGGCGCTTGCAAGGATGTGCGTTATATATTTAGCAACATATATTGAGTGGCATTCTGGGTCTTGTGGGGAAGGACCTCATATGCATTTTTGTGTTCTGGGGGGGCCCTGCTGAACACTAAAATGAATGCATAAAAACAACAACAAGCTATTATATAATACCCACCCCCTCACGATGTGGAAGGCAGCTAATCTATCAAGGGCTCAGTTAAGTTAGCCTTGGAATGGGACATGTTTAACAAAGCTGACTATGCTATCCGGGTATCATAAAATCATTACTGACATACAGGGGGTGTATTTGCTCAATACAATGGTGAATGAAAGCTTTGAACTGTGCCATAGGAAATGGTGTTTATTAGCTAATAGTGCTAGCCTAGCTGATCATGATATAAAATGCGAGGTCTGGGCCCATGCTTTATGAGGGCCATGGGTAGTATTCCAGAGTCGCTTGGTGAAGACGTTACTTAAATCCAAATTCAGAGTAGCATAAGCTAATGGTATTTGGTTGTGTTATTAAGGGCTGCCTAGTGTAGCTCTTTTAGCTTCTAAATGACCAAAAGGCATGTATAGACGTCCCTTACAAGCTTCATAACAAAGGGCAGTATGCAAATCTTCCTGTTTCTTCATTTAAGTAATAAATGTATTGGAATGGAGGAATACTCTAAGCTTTGCTTTTCCAGAGGCATGCCCCTGAAGTTTCGCAGGACTTTCTAATTTTTCTTGAATCTAGGTTTTTGGGGAGTATAAAACACATTGCGTACATGTCAAAGTAGTTGTAAAACACCAAATCAAACTCTTGATGGTGGAAATGTAACTATTATGCATTTAGAGGCCTCCTTTTCCCATGATCTGCGAGCGTCATTTATTTTGATTTATTGGTCCATTTTAGAGTTGGAGATTGGAAAATCATAAAAAAACATCAGAGTTGTGCGTTGAAGTAGAAAAATATTAAATAGATTGCTTTATGAGAAGATTATAAGACTGGTCATGGTCCTGTAGCATGATTTCGGGCCAGGAATCTCCGGAAAGTGCGCTGCCAGACCTCTTTTTTGGGGGGAAAATGGGGGGGGGATTTTTTGGGGAAAAAAGTGAAATTCTGGGGGGGGGGAGGGGGAAGAGAAAATCGGGGCAACTGGGGAAAGAAAAAAATTGTGGAGGGGAAATGCCCCCCCTGGTGCCACCCACTACACATAATTGATACATCACTGTTTTCTTTTCTAGTCAATTATCTTGCCAGTTACAATGCTTCTAAAGTGGTTAGAGAATGCTTGACTCTGTTCTTAATCAGAAGGTCACAGAAACATTGAATTAGCTGCATTCAATGATGCTAGCTTCGTAATTATGCTAAAATTTTAACTTATATTCATATTCCTTACAGGAGTGCTTAGATCTCTTTTCTCTTCTGAGGTCTATTGGTTATTCTTAAACACTGTAAAAGCAATTATCACTGGCCGTGCCCAGTGTTCAATTCAACAAAAATTGAACTCAGGTATATAGTACGTGCTGCGCATTGCCATATTGGCGGTTGACGTGCTTGCCTTCAATAACTGCATGTTTGAATACATCCGGGCGCGCCTGCCAACGTTGCGTCTCGTTGCATACGTTTGTTGAGCATTTCAACGGGTTGTTCAATTTTTTGTCACTGGGTGGTGGCAGTTTTTTTTTTTATTAAAGCGAATTTAAGCGAATGGGTAAAGATGACCTGAACTTAAAAAGCTGTTTGAAAAATGAGAATAATAGATGATTTAGGAAACCGGTACTCTCTTAATTATGAATTGAAACCGGCAACGACCATTATTTTTTGAGTGGAAGAAATCGGCCTCTGGCCTCGTTCCTTCACTTAAAATAATGGTATCCCACGCTTGGATTCAGTTCGTCGTAAAGAGAGTACTGTTTCCCCAAATCATACCTTTATTCTCTAAATTGGTATTAGATTATTGATTATACATAGGGGTTATATGAGGTAATTAACCACTAAAATACATGGTAAGAAAAGCCAAAAGGTTTGTACCGAAATATAGAAATGATTTTGATTGGTTACTCAGCGGTTACATCATCCTAACAAAACATCCTCAGGCGCTATATAAATATCTGTTATTATTTATTAATTTCCTACAGCATGCATTGAAGCACAATTGGAGCATGGAGGTACTGTAAGAATGATGGTAGACCTCACAGAAATGGAATATACTAGGGCTTGATTTTTATTAGCACAACACTATTTAAAATTAGTGTTTTGCCAGGTTATAAATATAAAGGGCACTTTCGTGATCCACACCTTGGCATGATAGATTATTACAGGGTGGTGCCTATGGGTCCTATGATACGAACATTTGCTCATAAAACCAACCAAACGCACTATCAGAATACCGAATAAAGTGAACTTGTGGAAATAACCTTTTCTTGTTTATTGAGGATATCTAGTGCCCATAAACAAAAACAAAATGCATATTTTTTTCAAAACAATTAAATGCTAAACAAGCATAACTTGGAATTATGCGCTGTGTAATTCTTGTTATATATTGTGTCCAAAGGATGGATCAGTTGATATTTTGCGTGAAATGGACAAGGAAACTGGAGTCAGCAGGAATACAAGTGGTTTTAGGAGGTCATGAAGCACAACATCCAAAAAGGGGGTGGGTTCCTCCATTAGGTGACGTGACCGTGGCACCCAGGCCCTGTTGCGGGGAGGGGGGAAGCGTTAGGGATGTCTGCCCTCCCATTTTTCCATGTAAGGTCCACTTGTTGCCGATTGATTTTGGTAAAACAGTCAAAAGATGAGAAAATTTGACAAGAAATTCCACTCTTTATGATGAGATTTCAAAAAGCCAAGAGACTGTTTTTTTAGGGACGAGTTTGGTCCGCTTTTACAAAAAGTTCCACTTTCAACAAAGTCCTGTACCCCAAAAATCCGGCATACACCGCTGGGTGGGCACAAAAAAAAACGCACATGAAGGTTATAATTCAGTTAAACTTAGGGGAGCTGCCGCCCAAAATTTGTACAACACAGTAGTTAAGAACACCCACTATTGCCTATCATTTGCCCACCACCTAGGTATTTTAAAGGGAATAAGCTGAAAATGCCAACTTTATGTAATACCGGTAATAGGA
Organism: Ophioderma brevispina; assembly: GCA_023653785.1. NCBI lineage: Eukaryota > Metazoa > Echinodermata > Ophiuroidea > Amphilepidida > Ophiodermatidae > Ophioderma > Ophioderma brevispina. The sequence continues at coordinate 31,730 of JAMKCH010037764.1, read as the reverse complement.
TAATATTTTCTGTCATGCAATACAGAAAACTAAGCATACTTCTCTATATTTTGCTGATGTAGAGCATGTTAGAAGAAGACTGTTTACCAGGTCAACTGACTCACGCTAACTTTGGTACGATCCACTGATCACATTGATCACAACACAATCCTATGGCAAATACTAATTGGAACAGGTGCATGAGCCAAGGCTTGAACCCTTAACCATGGTTTACTAACGTGGCATTATATCAGCGAATAAAAGGGCTGATTAAGAACAGTAGGAAGTGCAAATCTAGTTTTTGTGTCATCTGCAAGAATGGCAGAAGGCAGGAATTACTCTGGTCATATATGTGTGTGTATCTGTGTGGTGTGTGTTTGTGGTGTGTTCTGTTGGTCAAAAATGTTAACCTTAAAGGGGCATTTCGTGATCCACAGCCTCGTCCCCCCGCCTTACCTACAAAATGTTGAGATTTTTTATATCTCTGAAAACGTTTAGCCTTAGTAATCGACGTGTGCCCAAACGTACGTGCAAATTCGGTCGCATCTGTAAGAAATTCGCATTTTTGTATTTTCTGTCCTTAAACGAACAGAAATTACAGCACAGTAGCCTATGGGACCGTGGGAAACTAGCAATTGGGGCAAACACAAAACCCGCCGATCGGATCAGCTCAAATTTTGAGAATAAGCTTTTCTTTTCTCAAGATATCTAGTGATCTTTATGAATAAAACAAAGGTGCTGAAATCACAAATGCCCTTTAATATAATTGCATGCCGTAGGAGTTCCAAAGGGCTACGATGATGTAACTTGGTGGTGAGAAGCGGTTGATGTTGGTGACCTCATGTGACCCTTGGTGAACTCATGTACCTTGACCCAATTCACAACCGCGCGGCAATGACACTCGCTTTGTGGTATCTGTGTGTGTGTGTCCTTGGTCAAAATGTTAACCCCTAATATATTGCATCCCGTAATGAGTCCCACTTAGGGCTACGATGATGTAACTTGGTGGAAGGAGGGGGTGGGGTGGAGTGATATGTTGGTGACCTCATGTGACCTCAAGTCTCTCAAAAGGTTAACCCTAATATATTGCATGTCGTGTGATCTATAATGGCTATATCCATGTTATTATGGTGAAAGGAGGTGACAAGTTGGTGAACCTCATGTGACCTTTTGGTCCCATCAAACAATCCGCGCCGGCAACAAAAAACACTCTCACAACTCACGGTCCCCCGGACCGCAATGTATTTTTTGTTTTTCATTTTTACACTTGTTTCTATAAACCTTCAAAACATCTCTTCCGGTAGCTGTTCTACAGTGCAAATTTAAAGAAATGTGTGCTTTTTACAAAATATTCTCATGTCCCTTTATTATCTATTTTTTAAAAAAATCCATCAAATTTCTTTCAGGCATGCACACCAACTTTTCCATACCTTTTGTAGATCACAAATATTAACAATAGCAGCAACAATAGGGATATCATGGTGTTTGGTAAGATGTGTTTCAAATGTGGTGGAGTTGGATCCGCGCTCGCCTCATAAGCAATAAGGTTGTGGGTTCGAGCCCCGCTGTCGCCAATTTGTTGTGCACTTGGGCAAGGCACTTTAAATCGCTTGCCTCTCTCCATCGCCACACCCAAGAGTATCAATGGGGTACCCCAACATACCGGCTATTCTGGGATGCAAAACAGACTCACTGTGCAGGAGGTTGTGGCGAACCCCCCCCCAGCAACAATTTATGAAGGGGTCTGGCCCAAAACGCCAATGACTGAGAGATGGGCATGCCGCCGTACGGGCGCACCATTTGTGTTTGCAGATGTTGTCCTTTTGCATTGATGGGCAAACTCCAGCAACTGACTTTTTAATTCAATCAATTCAACAAGACATTAACCATGTCTTTGTCAGTGGAGTTGAGTGGTATACCAGAAGTTAGAAGAATATGGATGTACATAAGGTAAACACTTTGGTTTGTTTGTGTGTTGCAGATCTTACAACAATTGCTTTTTTTTCTGTTCATTTTTCAGTTGGCTTTGCAAAGAATCAAGCCGTGGCTCAAAGTAGAGAGCAGATTTTTTGTGCTTTCCTCTTTGATGCTGTAAGTTTCAACCAAAAGATCAATGTTCTTAAAAATTGAACTCTACTTGCTAAGGCAGTAATTAAAATTTTTATGGTTCCCCATAGAATTTCATAATAGGAATAAAACCTTCCACGTAACTTTATGTTTGATATGGTCTCAGAAAAATCATACCCATAATTTTTCTCACTATGGGCCCTTATGCAATAGCGTAAAAATATATACAAAAGCCAACATCATGCAACGTTACGACATGAGCTGCCATTTTTCGTTCCTTTTTAACGTTCATTTAAGAGTAGCCTTTCAGTTGTTTTGATAATGTTCTTGTCCTTTGATAAATACACTTGTCTGGTAATTCAAGCATTTTATCCAGTTTGCTTTCGTGCCAACTTTAGTTATTCCAACCATAATCTACCAGACTCCACCTGCTGCCATATTTGGTCCCCTGCCAACTTTTGTTGGCGAAGTGGGACTATAGAAATACTCCTCTCCGTGTGATTGCTAAGGAGAGCGTCAAATCACTCTCCTAGGGTGATTAGGGAGAGTGATTAAGGAGAACATTGTTCTAATAAAATGCCTTAAGGCAGTCCTGTCTTTGGTGGTTTGTGATGCTTGGATGTTTGATAGGTTCAGAAATATGCTATGTTTTTATATGGTCAGTGTAAATCAATCTTGTAGTTTTTGTTTGATTTAGGATGATGTTTATGGACAGCATAGATTGGAAAGCAGTATGCACAGCTTACGCACAGAAAATGCAGTAAGGAATTTTGTTGTAACACAAGCTTTTAAACAAAGTCAGGTGTCCTACAAAATTGAAAGCCCTGCTATTGTACTAATGTAAAGCTTTCCATCAAAAATTATGCCCATCTAAAAGGAGTAAGCTGAGAATTATTTCTTTGGTACAAAAATTGGATATGATTTCTCATATTGTATTGGAGCAAATAAACTTTGTATGTTTATATTCAGAAATACAACCAAAATCAAATTCACCATTTGTTGTTCTTTGTTAAGACATTTCCTGGAGCCAAATATAATCTATTGAGGGTCCTTACTATATGAATCACTCCACTTCAATATGAAAGCAATCTATAGAATGCCTTGATTTGAATCTCTTGTTGCAGCAATGCCTTAACTTTTTAATCTTAAGTGCCGATTATTTTGTGACATTGTTTAAAAAAAAAAACCATCTTTGAGAAGGATTTGTTAAAAGTTTTGGACCATAATTATAATGGATTTAAAAAATGGCACCTTTTTATTTTTATAGATTTGGAAAAAAATTAGCTCTGAAGCTACATATGTGAGCAATACATCACACCTAAATACCTATATAAGGGCATTTCATGATTCATATAAATTATAGGCTTACGGTCCTCCCCCCCCTGGGCTTCGCTCAAAGAGTTGGGATTTTAAACCGTCTGAACATTGGCCTATGTATAGTATGTGCCTTAATGTAGATGATCGATTCTGGAAGACATCTGTAATTTTTTTCTGTCCATGCATGATCAGATTGAAATAAAACACCACACTGGCTACAGTATCAGAAAAAAGATGGTACTATGATGTAAACATTTGCTCATAGCATCAAACACACCATCAGAATCAACCTCAATTTTGGTATAAGCTTTGTTTTTTTGAGGACCTCTCTATTGAACCATAACATGAAGAAGTTGCTAAGAACACAAATGCTTTTTAATCTGTCACTCTTCTAGTAAACCAGATTCTTTGGCTCAATATGTTTTGGCAATGTTAATCTGCTATAGCAAGACAGAAACTCGGGATTGTATTTTTTCTGCTGTATCTGGGTGTCTGTGGTTGGGTCCTGTAGGTAAAAGCCCAACATTGGTCCACTTGCAACATGCTTTTATCCATAATTTTTTATGAAAAACTTTTTGGATAATGACCCATAGGCATAGTTTACTTTTGAAAGAGACACTGGCACATTTGAAAAATAGTGTGCCCTCAATATTTTTTCAAAATTGATATTATTGCAAGGTTGTAAGCTTTTACATTAGCCCTCACCTGAAATGTTTACGGTCCAAATCAACGCCCTTATTGGTAAACAAAACCATTTTTTATAATGAATGTCGCCTGCGACATTTACTCAGCAGACGACGGAATGGCATTTAACACAGAAAAAATGCACGCCGGAGCCAGATTCCCATGGCATGAACCTGTTTGACCTGGTCTGTGACCTTTGTGGTTGTTATATCATGAGTATGATCTATGATTTCATGTATAAGACATTTTGTTTGATTAAAGTTACGGCAAAAAGAAACTTGGTGTCTACAAATTACCCTGGATGTCTTTAGCCTCTTTGTTAAAATGTCGCTATCCTGTTTGGGTTATTATGTTAGGTAAATTATCTCTATCCATTTCCCATGGCCTGACTAATCAATTTGCGATCAAATTGAAGAAATTTCATATTTTGTGAAAATGTTTGCCATTGTCGCTTCAATTTACTAAGTACCCTTAAATTAGTGATCCTTGAATGAAGTATTTAGAAGAAATCTCCTGGGAACCTGAGCTCAGGGCATTGGTGCCATGTAAGCATCAAACCCCCAATACCCCGACGTCCATGCTAGTTGACATGTTGGTTCCAAGGCAACATATTTTATTCAACGCTCTACCCACCTGTTTTCTCTGAGAAAGATAAAGGAGGCTGTTAATTTGTAGTATTCTGTTGGCACAATATGCTTCACACCATATAAGAAAAAAAAATCATAATTCCTCAGATAATACAGTTTTTTGAAGTCAGACCAGGCATCATTTGTGATGGCACAGAATAAACTTTTCATGTCTCACAGCTAGATTTTCCTATACTTTATGTCTTAACGGAACAGATTATTGGCTGTCAGTTTCGCAGATACCTGCAGACTCAACAGAACGTTACAACAACCACCGCATTGGTGCAATACACTCAGAACAGCAGGCTTTACACCCCCAGCATACAACTTGCGCTCGCGCATGGACCAACTGTGATCATGCCTACATGGTTTGTTTCTAGGGCATTGTTTGCGGTAGAAGGATTTGATTGAGAGAGGAAAGGTGAGTCTCCTTTAGGAGAGCAAATGGCATTCCAAAGCTTTCCCTATTTAGAAGCTTGATATTCTGAAGTTCAATGTTAACACAGAGTTCCCATGTGGAGTTTTTAAAGAAGCGGCACTGGCACATTTTCACAAAATATGAAATTTTCTTCAATTTGGCTCGCAAATGATAGTCTAGACATAGGAAGAATAGAGATTATTTTGTACATAAGGGACCATTCCTTTTGGTCATGTTTTGGTGACCTACAACTAATTTTTTTTTTTTATTTTCAACCAATGCGCTTGGTTTGTCAACGTACCAATCTGTTATTACTTTAATTACACTACATTATTACTAACCTTCAGTCCAAACCTGGCCAAAAATAATGTTTCCATTTTGCTAGATTTGGTTATTTGTCATGGAGAGTGTGTGACTTAAAAATGCATTTTGACCAATTCTTTCTTTACAGGGTATACCAGAGGTTTGATATTTTTCTTGTCTCATGTGCATGAAGGTAGGGCCATGTAGACCGAGTCAACCAATTGTCTTCTTATCGTACAGATTCACCCCTGATGCTGCACACAGTTCGTTCACAGTTTTTGGTAGATATGAATGTAGGTATCAAATCATCAGTTACCTGGCATGACAAATAAATGGAATTGCATTGTGTCACATTTTGTGATTGCCTGGTGTTGTTTTCCTGTTTTTTTGGTTTTAGCCACCCTGTGTAGTCAGTACAATCCGGACTTTTCCGGTCCTATCTAATTACTCACCAGGTATCCCAGCACTTATATAGAAGCCCGAGACCAGACTTTGAACCTGGAACCCCTTGTGACATTACTTTAACTACTTTACTCTCTTCCCTTGCCTCGGAAGGCATGTCCCATGCCTTAACTCCTGCCTCCTTGATACAGGTATGGTACTTGCAGTCATTTTCATTTCCCCACTGCCTGCCACCATTGTCACATTATCTATGTCAGAGGACTTTTCTGGTCCTAATCCTAATTACCCTTGTGACATTACTCCCTTTCCTCAGGAGGCCTGTTTCCCATGCCTTAACCCTCTGCCCATCCTTGATACAAGGTATAGTAATTGACAGTCATTTCCATTCCCCACTTCTTGCCACCCCTTGGTCCACATATCTATGGCAGGACTTCGGGTCCTATCTCATTACCGCCATGAGGTTTTACCAGTGACTTATTTCTCTCCCAAAGCCGCCCTGAGACAGGGACTTGAGAACCTGGGACTCCTTGGGTTTAATTCGCAGCTGCCGTAAATAGAGCTAAAGAATAATCCCCCTCCCCGCTAGGTCTTTTGACATATATACTTGAACCTTGTGGACAAATAGGATAAGGGAAATTTCAATTGATAGCTGTATAAATCTAATCTCTTGAACAAACACATGCCTACTTGCTGCCCACCAGGTGGCTAAAAACAAAAGACACAAAGCTTGCAAGCCAGGCATTTTCCCGAAACTGACTCCAAAGCGGACTTTCTGTGCATTTATTCATTCAGTTCACATATATATGTGACCTAGTGAACAGTTTAAGGGAATTTAATATGCCGAATGCACATTATAACTGCTCAAATGGCCTTCTTGAATTCCCTCAGACTTTTATACTGATATACCAACCCACCCCAATTACCACAAAAATATGAAGCCCTGTAGAAGTCTAGAAAGTCCCAAATCATGTGGATGATGTCATCTTATGTAACACATATAATGGGCATGAAAGGCTGGCTGGGCAGTGACACCCCCTCGGGGCTTTGCCATCCCTGGTCATGGACTGAGCCTCGGGGCCCTGGTTGAATTTCCCACCCCCACCTAAGATGTCCAATGTTCTTTAGCTTATATCCCTTCACCCCTTCTTCTCTCCTGGAGATCGCTGAGACAAGTTGTGGTTTTAATATTCAAGAGTCTGAGTCTATGATATTCATGTAATAGAACATATTTGTTGATTAAAAGTTACGGCAAAAAGTAAACGTGGTATACAAATTACCTGGAGTCTTTAGCCTCTTTTAATGTCGTATTGTTTTGGGGTAGTATTATTTATCTGTAACTTTCTCACCTTCCAATGGCCGTCGGACTATCATTTGCGATCCAAATTGAAGAAATTTATATTTGGTGAAATGTGCCGTGTCGCTCAATATTACTGTCCATTCATGTTGTAGTGATCCTGGATGAACGTATTTAAGAAAATCTATGGGACCTGAGCTCAAGGGATGGTGCGGGAAGCATCACCCCAATACCCTAAGTCCATGCTAGTTGCATTTGTTCCAAGGCAAACTATTTTATTCAACAGATCTACCAACATGTTTTCTGCGAGAAGAATAAAGGCTGTTATTATGTAATTACTGTTCACATATGCTTCACCATATAAGAAGAAAACTAGAATTTCCGTTTCGGGCTTCGCTTTTCCGGGGGTTGGGATTTGGTTTGGTTCCTTCCGGAACCTTATTTCGGGTCTTTGGAATGGAGGCCCGGATGGAGGGGGGTGCTTTTGTGAATGACAATTTAAATGCAGAATCGAGTGGCCGCTGGGTAGGAGTGGCTGCTAATTTTTCAGGTAGAGTGAGGCCGCTTCCGAACTGGGTGCTTGGGGAACTTAAGTTGTGTCCCCTAAGGTTAGGGTCTTAGAACTAAAATTTTGTGAAAAATTTCCGGATTGGGAGCCGAAAATTGGCTAAAATTGAGCTTTGGAGGCAAAAGTTACCAAAAGGGAGACCTTATGAACTGAAATGTACTTCAACCGGGGTCTCGGGACGCAGTATAAAGATATTGTAAAAATTTTTGCAAACATTATACATACGGAATCTGCCAACAAAAATACGGAGAGGCTAAATATACTTAAAAGATAATTTAATGAAAACTTTTGGAAATGTGTGTATTCGGTGAGTTATTAAGAGCTTGGAAATATGTTTTAGGGGATGATAAAAAAGCATGATGAACACACCAACTAGCAGACCGCCTATAATTGAGACCATCTTTTAAATTTTAAATTATACTTTTACGGTAGGGCTATTTAGTTGGTAGAATTAATGCTGCGTATAATACTGTAAAATTTCAAAGTACAAGAATGACGACAAAGCACAAGTACATTTTACTGTACTTTATAGTTTACATTCTTAACCAATCAAATGGAAGTCATTTTACACAAATTAGTGGGGGGGGGGGGGGGGGCTCCTGGAGGCCTACATCAGAAATGCATTTCCCATTGGAATAAGTTCGGCAAAACTCTGCACAGCAATATATTGCTCTAAGACATACGATTAGTGAAAGCAAAAAAAATTATAAAATATTGATCGGTTTAGAAATTTAGACTGCCAATTTGGACCTGGAAGTAGCCATTTGCCGCTTTCTCCAAAGTGAGCCACTATACAGTTTAAACAATGGCTTTTAGGAGTTAAAGCATATCAGTGACAACCGAGGAATCAACATTTTAAAATTCGCAGGAATGCTTAAAAGTGAAAGATTTAGTCTGTACAATCTCATAAGTTATTTTACAACTGAAAAATTGACAGAGAATGAGAAAAAGCAGGGTTCAAAGATACGAATCTCCATTTCAATTAATGTTGTAGTAAGTGTCCGTGCGCACAGCGGACGGTAATTAAGACTAAAATATCAAATTTTAATTTTGGCCTTATTGCGTTGCTTTCGGTCTTACTCACCTTGCAGGGTTATGTTAGGACACCTGAACTTGTCTCAGACATGGAAATACCAGATGTTGATGTTTTTTTTTTATTTTCTGATTTAGCAAATCACTGATAGTGCCAAATTAAGAAATAGACCAAATTAATATAACAATAAATTGGTGCTGGCTACTTTTTGAATTTTGTAGTGCCCTTTTCCGGACCATGTATTTCCCCATTCGTGTGTACATGGTAAAGGGGATTATCAATCAATCAATCTTTATTTGTTATATAAGAATACAGCAAAACCAATATGATATAATAATATGTAAATAATACAGTATGTGAAAAATTAACGTTACAATATTACATAGTTAAAGATGATTTAAATAAATAAATTAGGAATCAACTGGATCAAAAGTACGTAATTTTATTATCATTATTATTATTTCAGGTTTAAAAAAAAACAGGAAATCGATTGAAGTAGGAGTGGGCGTTATATTAAGAAGTAAATATCATTTCTTTTTAAAATAAGTAAAAATTAACTATTATTAAAAACAATTAAATGACATAGTTAACTAAAATATAAAACACGTAAAGTATAATTTCCAAATCTCACATTATTTCCACATTTCATTTAACATACACAAACAGACATATAACCCAAATACCCAAATTCGCAACACATACTCGTACGCGCGAAACCACCCTCGCAAAGTCCCGAACTGGCGCACCCCCCCCCCACCCCCCCCCCCACGATTTTCCTTACTGGCATATAATTCCTATAAATTATGTACCACGCGATATAAGCTTAAGAGTTTCGTTTCTATTCATATCCAAATTGAGTACCAATATTCGCAATATGCAGTCAAATTCGTCAAAGTTGAAGAAAGTATGAACATAGGGTGGGAAATTGAGTATTCGCATTTTACGACTACAAAACAAACTGGTTTTGTGAAAAGATTAAAAGGCCCATATCTAAAATTACCAAATATCAGTAAAAGCTTTGTAATTCTCAGCTCTCAATTCTCAATCTTACACGTAAAGGTCATCCACATACTTAACATATAAGCTTATGTCATGTTTAAGATTCAATTGGGGCCTTAATTTGTCTCATTTACAAAATTTTTCTTGGTTAAAACTAACTTTGTCCACAGCAAGCAATTATTTAGATTTGTTTTTTCTATTAGTTAGCAGTAGGCGCGGCCTAAACTTGTCAATTAGAGCGGGCATGCTATAAACAACATAGCACGGCAAGCCCTGGAGATTTAGGACCTGGACGTTACTTCTGGGACGATAAGCTATGTTCTATTGTCCCTTAATGGGCAATTACCTTTAATCCGTCCTTAACACACAATGGGTGATTGAGATCAGCTTCGCCCCCTACCCGAATCTATTTAAACAGGATAACCGTGCCGAGTTTTCGTATGGCCTACACACGGAAATGTTAAAGTAGCACTGTTTTTGATAGTTTGTTTTCCTATTGTTTTTTATTCACAAGGAAATTCTTAAACAGCACAACATAGGGATTAATCGTAGATCGTACAGGAAATAGATGTCCAGAATTTCCCTTTTGATTGCTTAAGTGCCCATATTGGAGATGAAAGGATTTAAATGTAATTCACCATCCCACAACACAGTAGATAAGGGTATCAGATTGCGTGTACACCTCGTTATGTGCACACACTGTTCTAAAGGTTTATTGGGATAACTGGACACAATGTATTATGGGGATATAGTGATTACTCGATTATTTCACAGGTGGCCAAAAATTAGGTGATAATCTTGGAGATAAGATCATGCGGTCGATTTCACCATATCCCATAACGCAGTAGATGAGGTTATTTTAAACTGCATCATGTACAGATATGAAGTTACAAGTTTAAACTTACCAGCATATTGGACAAGTGACATAATGTATTATTCAAAATACATCAAATGTATTATTCAAAATACATTCAAACGTATTCTCCATAACAAAATATCCCCTATATCACCCTTATATTATATACGGGTTTATATATTAATCTAATTTACAACAGTGGAAGAATCAAAACAAAACCTAAAAAGTATGCCTAGATTGCCTCATCCATTTCACTAATTAAAAATTACACACCTGCACCGAAGTAAAGGAAGCGAAACAGGATACTAGCCACTGAAGGGGAAGAAACCATCTCGCTAAATAGCTAACACTCGAGCTCAAACAACTTACGCAGATTTATATTCCTTCTCAAAAACACTTTCTCTGGCTACAAAGATCTCTCAAAAATCACTTAAGAATTCCGATGTTTGAAACATTTTTTGTCAGATTTCCGATAGTTTCGTATTGATTCACATCATAACCTTCTCCTTGCGTACAATCCCGTTTTTCTCATCATCCCTACCAAGTCCGGCAATTGCGTGGGTCGAACGTACACAATAATAATAAATCAAAAGCTCCAACTAGATACGACAACTCGCACTACGACGCAAAGCCATATGAGAGCGTCCCGCCCTCATAAAAATCATAATTCTTATAGATATACAGTTTTGAAGTCAGACCAGGCATCATTTGTGAATGGCACAGAATAAAATTTCATTGTCCTCAGAGCTAGATATTTTCCTATACTTTATGTCTTCCTTACCAATTATTGGCTGTCCAGTTTCGCAAGAACCTGCAGACTCAACAGAACGTTACAATTACAACCCTTGGTGGCATACAATCTCAGAACAGCAGCTTTAACACCCAAGCATACACTGCCGCATAAAAAGGCCACTGTGTCATGCCCCAAATAACAAATGGGGTTTGTTCTAGGGCCAGTGTTTGAAATGGGTAGAAGGATTTGCTGAGAGAGGAAATGTGAGTCTCCTTTAGGAGAAGCAATGGCATTCCCCAAGCTTTCCCTATTTAGAAGCTTGATATTCTGAAGTTCAATGTTAACACAGAGTTTCCCATGTGGAGTTAAAAGCGGCCTGGCACGTTTTTCACAAATATGACATTTTCTTCAATTTTGCTCGCAAATGATAGTCTAGGAACATAGTAAGAATATAGATATATTTGTACATAAAATGGCCTTCTTTTGTCAATGTTTGGGTGACCCTAAAAAAACTATTTTTCTTTTTTATTTTCACCCCATGCTGTTTTGTCAACGTACCAATCTTTATTGCTATTGCTTTAAATTACACTACATGTATTAATAAACCTTCATCACAACCTGCCAACAATAATGTTTTTCCATTTTTGCTAGATTGGTTATTTGTCATGGGAGTGGGATGCATTTAAAATGCAATTTTTGACCATTTTCTGTACAGTGTAATACCAGGGATTGATTATGTTTCTATGTCCTCATTTGCATGAAAGGAGCCATGTAACAGAGTCAACCAATGTCTTCTTATGTCCAGATATCACCCGGATGCTGTGGCGTACACATTCCGTGGTGGGGCACAGGTTGGTAGATTAGATGTATGTATCAAATCAGAAGTGACCCTGGCAATGAGACAAAATAAATGGAAAGTTTGCATTGTGTCACATTTGGTGATTGCCCTGGCTGTTGGTTTTCATGTTTTTTTTGTTGTAGCACCCGGTGGTAGTCAGTAACTAAATCAGGCTTCCCGGTCTCTAATTACTCACAAAGGTATACCAGCAACTTATATAGAGCCGAGACCAGGACTTGAACCCGTGGAACCCCTTGTGACATGTACTCCGTTCATCAGGATGCACTGTTCCGTCTTAAACTCCTGCCTCCTTGATACAAGGTATGTAATTGGCAGTCATTTCATTCCCACTGCTGCCACCATTGTCACATATCTATGTCAGGACTTCTGGCTCTATCTAATTACTTGTGACCTTACTCCCTTTCCTCAGAGGCCAGTTCCGTGCCTTAAACCCTTCCTCCTTGATACAAGGTATGTATTGCAGTCCATTTCATTCCACTGCTGCTGCCACCATTGTCCACATTCTATGTCAGGGACTTCTGGTCCTATCTACTTACCCACTCTGAGGTTTACCAGTGACTTATTTCTCAGCCCCTGCTGAGACAGGGACTGAGAACCTGGGAGGGACCCTTGGGTTAAGTCGAGCATGCATAAATAGATCTAAAGAGAAATTCCCCGCTAGGTCTTTTGACATTATACTTGAACCTTGTGACACTATGATAAGGGAAAATATTGATGATATGCTGTCCCAATCTAAGTCCTTGAACAAACCATGCCTACTTGCTGCACCAGGTGGCTAAAACAAGCAACGGCTTGCAGCCATGCATTCCAAACTGCTCAAAAGCGACTTTCTGCAGTTATTCACTATGTCACATATATATGTGACATAGTGAACAGTTAAGGGATTTATATGCCTGAATGCAACATTATACTGCTCAATGGCTTCGTGAATTCTGTAGACCGTGTATACTGTATCCCTAACACGCCCAAAGACCACAAAATATGAAGCCCTGTAGAAGTCTAGAAAGTCCCAAATCATGTGATGATGTCAACGTATAACACATAATTGGCATGAATTGCTGGCGGGCATTGACTGAAACACCCTCGTGGCTTGACCTCCCTGTCATGGGACGTGAGGCCTCGGGCCCCTGGTTGATTCCCACCCATTAAGATGCCAATGTTCTTCTGTATTCCCTTCACCCCTTCTCTTCCTCCTGGGAGATAGGCAAGACAAGACAGTTGTTAGGTTATAAATGGATTGGAGGTTTAAAGCACATCACAATCAACCTCATCTATATCAAATTGATAATTTAAAGGACCTCCCTCCATTTCTACCAGGCATCTTAGAACAGGAAGAAGTTGTGCCCAACAGATGTGGGGCCTTCAGGTTTTTTTGAAACAACAGAACTGTTTGTTGCCAATTTTCTAACTAAATCTTTTGACTTGTAAAATGCATATATTGTATTACAGGACACCATTTTGGATATTCGTTATTGGAAGCTTTTCAGAAGCATGTGCTCAGCTGTTGACTCATTTGATATATGGAATGCCGTGGAACCGGGACGGAGATTATAGGTCTCTAACATGGCAATCAAAGAAAGGTTAGTTGTCTGTCAAAAACATTGTCTTTAACTAATTGCACAAACAAGCAGACTTATGTGGAAAAGACACATTAGATTTTTTTGCTGATATCTATGTTAGAAGGCGCGGTGGCCGAGCGGTCTAGGCGCTGAACTGTCGGCAGAGTATAAGATCTATTGAGCGGCCCTGGTTCGAGCCCCACAAAGTCGGGTTTCTGGTCATACTCAAATAGTAACTATAAGGTCGGAAATTGAATAATTCCATAAGTGGTGATTATGGCATTTCTCCTCGCCCCACCCATTGCCTAGAATGTGCAGGTATGCCGATGGGTGTCCCGTGGCCAACTCGATGATTCGGAAATCATAGTAAACCCTGTGGGCTTCACCGTGTCATCCTGAGCATTAGTTAAAAGTTGCAGCCCCTCAATCAAAAAAGATGTAGAGGATCATACAGGTCTGTTTTACCACCACTGCACTTTACGTACCAGAATCCCTTCCACACCGCATTAGCCTAGCGTGGAAGGGTAGCCTTAATCCACATGGAACGTGTTGAGGCTTTGTCCTGGACTGACATAAATGCATAGCTGCTGAGGGCTTATGTATATTGACTAACAAACGCAACAGGCTCAGTGCACCCCTTGATGGATTACAAATACAACGCTTTAATTCCTCTAGTATAAAAATGTATAATGGAAAAAGCTGTGATCCAATGGGTGCACTGAGCCTGTTTCGTGCACGGACCTGTTTCGTTTCATTCATCAATATCATATCATGTCCCTTCTTGTTTGGTGAATAACTTAGTTAAAATGTCACTGTGTGGTAAATAATTGAATGCATTTGTGGAGCATCAACAGAGGGTGCATGGATAAAGTCTGCATATCCTGACTCTTTGGGACCCTATAGCTACATTGTCTATAGAATTTTCCGTTTTTTTGTGTTTCTGTAAGAGAGGCAATAAGGATGGTCGTTTCGGATTGTGTCTGTCTGTGTGTAGTGCATGTGTATATAGTATCTATGTGTCTGTTGTCAAAATTGTGTAACCCCCGGTTTCATGTAAATGCCCACTGTTTCCACATACTGAACACTTTTCATGCACTTGCACATGTAATGGTCCTTTGGGTAGTGTGCCCCACAGTTACCCTTCTCACGAGTGGGTCAAATGTCATCTACGGGTCATGTAAGGTAATTTCCCACCAAAATGGTCCACTAATATAAAATTGCTTGGTGTATCCACAGTGGCGATTTGATTTTCATGACACTTAATATATTGGCCCTTGGGTAGGTCCCCCATATGACCCATGTGACCTTGTACCTCATGTATCGCTTGATGCCCTAAAAAGTCCGAGATTATAAAATTTGCCTTGGGTGTATCTGCATATGTCGACAATTTTTTCATGACATTTGGATGCAATGGTCCTTGGGTATTGTCCATTCACAGTTGTTTGACCTCATGTGACTTTAAAAAGGTTAACAAGCCCCCAAAGTCAGAATTATAATTGCTTGGTATAGCCATATATTGGGTTGATCGATTTCTAGGACACAGTGGATACCCATTTGGCTTTGGGTAGTGTCCTACATTTTGGTGAACTCCTTTTCAAAATGACATCGTCCATGCGTAATGTGATTTTCTCCATGATAAAAATATTAACCCTTAACATTTGCCATATCTTTTTATTTTAGATGAGGCTAAAAGTATCCAAACAGATTGTGCTGTCGATAAAGTCTGCAATATTCCTGACTCTTTGGGACCCTATAGCTACATTGTCTATTAGAATTCCATTTTTTGTGTTGTCCGTAAGAGAGCACATAATGATTTCTTTGGTATTGTGTCTGTCTGTGTGTGTGTGTATAGTATCTGTGTGTCTGTTGTCAAAATATTAACCCTCGGTGTTAATCCTAAACATAATTGCACACTGTTTCCACTCACATGCACACATTTTCATGCCACTTGCATGTAGTGGACCTTGGGTAGTGCCCCACAGTTGCCCTTCTCACGAGTGGCATCAAAGGTCATCTAGAGGTCATTCAAGGTCATTACCCACAAAATGGTCAGAATTATAAAATTGCCTGGTGTATCCACATGTCAATCTATTCTCATGACACTTAGATATATTGGCCCTTGGATAGTGTCCCACATGTTGATGACCTCATGTGACCTTTGCAGCCCCACAAAGGTCCGAATTATAAAATTGCTTGGTATAGCCACATACGTCGATTGATTTTCATGACACATGGATACAATGGTCCTTGGATAGTGTCCTACATGTTGGTGAACTCATTTATAAAATGAGCAGCGTTCATGATGTACGAGTGTCTGTTCGTCCGTCCATGATAAAAATGGTTAACCCTGGAACATTTGGCTATATCTTTTTTTTAGATGAGCTAGAGTAGCCAAACTGGGGTATATTGTAGGAGGAGACAAGTCCTACTACTAACCATGTAATTTATTCCCTCAGGGTCCTCAAAGGTCAATATTGCAACAAAGTCAACATTTGGCCATGTGTTATAAATACTCTAGAGTAGCCAAACTTGGGTATATTGTTGTCACTTCTTAGTGATCACGACATTCAGCTGGGACATATTTTATGCATTGCCTAAATATGAGTTTGCCTTGTTTTCTTTTAAAAAGAATTATATTCACATGTAAATTGTTATTTTGTTTCCATTTTTGGGCCTAATGGCAAGGTAAATGTTATAATGCTGCTGGATCTTTAAAGACAATATCAGTGTATTTGAAAAATATTTGAAATTTGCAGAAAATAGCTTCAAAGTGGAAGGATAAGT
The DNA here is from genome assembly GCA_023653785.1 of Ophioderma brevispina. Lineage (NCBI taxonomy): Eukaryota > Metazoa > Echinodermata > Ophiuroidea > Amphilepidida > Ophiodermatidae > Ophioderma > Ophioderma brevispina. Next base: position 15,249 of record JAMKCH010037764.1, on the reverse strand, counting down.
CTGTAGAATCTCATAATTCCCTTTCCAGCTGTAGATGACAACAATAAGAAAACAGCAGTGTTCCAAGATACGATCTCCATTCAATTACGTGTTGTAGTACGTGTCCTAACGACATTACTGGCTAATCGCTGATTCGTCCTTATTAGGTTGCGTCTCTGTCTTATCATTTGCGGGTACGTTAGGATACCTGTACTTGTTAGATACATGCAAAAAAATCGATTTTGATGATTTTTTCGATTTGCTGATTTAGCAAATCACTGAATGTGTCTTTTAAATAATCTAATGCCACTAACTGCCTACCTCATGGGAGCAAGCTGCCCCCCACATATAAATAGGGAAGTGAGCCAAAACTGGGAAGGGAGCAAATGGGAAGGTAAGAGAAACAAAAAAAATAAAGAGGGAAGAGAGTGGAAAGAGACAAAAGTGGTAAGAGAAAGAATGGGGAAAATGACACGGGTTTAACCCCCCTGCCATCCCTGGTTAATGTTTTTATACAAAACTGTTGGTAGATGAGGTCACATGTAGTAAGGTTTGATGACAAATAAAACAATCTGTTACAATTAACTTGTCGTTGTAATAACCGCATTTATGGTCTTGGTAATACATTTAAACAATATCAGGATGAGTGATATGATCCTGCAACACAGGATGCATATACACGACTCTGCCTTTGTAATTAGAACATCAAAATTTGTAACAAATATTGGTGGGTGTACCTCTTTGTAAAAAGAATCGTTTTATGCTAGACATATAGCATAAGGATGTGGGACGAAAACAAAGGATAAAAGGGAAGGGAGAGCCGAATAAAGGCAGGAGGCAGTAAAAATCCTGTTCCTTTTTTTTTTTCTCAGTCAAATTTAATGAACTGCAAAAGTTGGGCATCCATTTGGAATCCTAAATATTATACACATTTCGATACATTTTTTGTATCTTTAGAATTACGTTAGAAAAATCCCGACCTGACTGAAACCTCCACACGTTGCCACCAACTTTAATGAATGCTTCAGCATCAGGAAGCTAACCAATATTGACAGACTTTGGTCAACAACCATTATAACATTCTCCTGGAAAGAAGCACGATTAGGCAACTTAGCTAAGGCAGCAACCAATTTACCATAAAGAATAGGGGAGCCATCTGGATCAGGAGATAAGGGCCAACATGAACCATGACATTAGAAAAACTTTGCACCATAATATGAGAGTAATTTCCCACACAGAAGCTTTTGTAGTGGATCAAGCTATCATCCAAGAAGGCAAAAGATGAAGGTGATTCAAATTTCTTTCTTTCTGGATTTTCCGACATATATTGTCCCAAGATACTGTGATTACCTACAGATGAAGCTATTTAGGTATAAAATTGGTGTTTAAATTTAATATTGGGCAGTAATCACCTCATATTGGTATTTTTTTTTACATTTTTAGATCACTTAAACTCACAAGATGTGGCAACCAACATTAAGTGTTCTCAAATGTGGGTAGACACATTGACATATTATATAACCAAACTTTGTTTGAAACATCGCTTTCATAATTAGTTCCTCTTAAGTCAGCTTGTTGAAGCGAGACTCTCCACCGCTCTTGATGAACTTCACTCCTTATTATAGGAAAACCACGCTACATGCAAATTCTCTCAGACACAGGTGTGTGCCTTTCATCACTCAACCGTGAAGCAAACGTCACTTAAAGTTACCTGGTCTGGAACTTCCCCCTGGAGCACTGTGATAATCCTGTCTACCTAGGAGTCACCTTGTGCCGCACTCTCTATAATACCCACATTGAGAAGACGAAGAGTAAAAGTATATCAACTCAATAACATCTTGAACCAACTCACTGGCACCAGATGGGGTGCCCGCCCACTTACCCTAAGACGACGGCACTATGCCCTGTGGCTACTCATGTGCAGATTATGCTTGACTTGTATGGGAAAGATCAACCCATTCCAGAAGAAGCTTGATCCAGCGTTAAGCCCTCCTGCCGGCTTAATCACAGGATGCTCCGTCCAAGCACCAACGGAAACTTGTACATCCTAGCAGGGAATTGTCTCCCCAGACATCCGTTGTGCGTAGCGAGCATGCAAGAGCGTAGCTGCCAAGTTCCAAGTGAAGCAAACCCTATTTCTGGACGATTACCTGCTGGCCAACCGCCTTAAATCTAGAAAGTTTCTTAAGCAAAGTCCAACCTCTTGAAACATTCTCCAATAGAGGTAAAGGAGAGTCGCCTTTTGGAAAGAAAAGATTGCCATCAACCAGTAACATCTATCGGTATTGAACCTGGTGCATCTCCCACCTTTAGCTGACCTCCCTCAATGGTCTGAATGGGGCGATTCCTCTGATAGATTGAGAACCAGACGGCCGATCTAAGGTTGTTTCCTTGCAGAAGTTGGGCTATCTGAAGCAGACCAGGATACTAGCTGTGGTTGTGGACAGCACACAGACACTGGGGAACACCTCTTGGTTTGGTCGCCAACTGCTAGCAACATGCAGCAGCAAACTGACCTTCGGAATTCAGTGAAGCATCCAGAAAAACGTGTATACCCCATCTCTTGGCTTGATACATATTTGAGAACCAAACACCACAGTGTTTGACACGATAAGAAGATCTTAAGTACAGAATTATTATTATGTGAAGCAATGTCAAAGGTATCCTATGCACACGTCAGCACTTTCAATTAATTCGCAAGACCCCCTTTTAGAAGCATTTTAAAGCTGACTCGGATATTTTCCTAGGAGGGCGCCAAAACAAAAAAAATCGTGTTTTGTCATGTCATATGCGTGTCCATATCCAATCAATGTGAAATTGCGAATCTAAATCAAATTCCTTCATATAGAAAATCACAAACATGTTATAAAATTCCGGATCCTGAATTTTTTTGTAACACATATCCTCTTGGACGTAATACTATCATAAATTTTACTGCATCAAACAAAAATCCAATTCATCTCAAATTTCGGAATTGGTGGCAGTTTAGGTTACTACCTTTATGTCGAGTTTACTATTTGTCCATTATAAACACAAATAATATGTGCAAAATCTCTGAGTCAGACTTTAATACCGTAATTTAATTTTAGAAGGATACCCATCATGTTTGGCAAGTACATGGTCAATCAGAAAGCTTATTATATTCAATGAAACAAAACGGCGCTCAGTGTACCCATTGGATTACAATCTTTTATTTCGTCACTAGTATAAAATGTATTGGATAAAATGGAATAAAGTGTGTAATCCATGGGTGCACCGATCCGTTTGTTTCGTCGAATATAATAAGCCCTCAGATATGTAAATTGATCGACATTTGGATGGATTTCACAAAGACTTGTATTTTCGAACGCCCTCGTAAAATCCATCTGAAATTCAATGCATTGCACGATTTCTAATTAATAGTAACTTACGATGTGTTTGCTTAAAGCAATAATAGCCCCATTTTGTTGACGAGCACCCCTAATTTGCCCAAACAATTTGGGATTTTTATATGGTTTTGCCATTGGTAACTGGGCTAGTAAACTATCCCTGAATGGTTAAGCTCGAAATGTATGTGTTGCCAACTAAGGAGTTTTGTAGCCAAATCATGAATATCGGAGATGATCTCCGAGAATAATTCAAAAAACAGCTGCTGGAACGGCCTTCCCAATCTGAAATAGCCGGGAATAGCGCATAGTACGTGTCTAAGCTCATCCATTAGTTGTTTTATTGGTTTAAGCAAGTCAGTTAGAGGTCATTTTCTTGAGTGCACTATTTTCACATGGCCTGCCATAAACCCTTAGCATTTCCAGCTCTTCCGTTAGGTCCAATCTGGGTCCCCAATTCTATTAACAAAAATTGCTTATTTATGAAGAAATACGCTTTTTGAGCACTTCTCGTTCGCAGGTATTTTTTCCTAGACAATTAAACCACTAACCTGCAAAAATATTATCAATCACTTTTGAAAAGTGTGGGGGGGGGGGCTCGTTCAAAAAATGTGCTGTAATATTGCTTTACCCGAGGGTCCACAGGGTCGACCGATTGGGTTGAAAAATCTTTGTGAAAATGGCACACGCCCCTTGAAGCACGGTAGAAACGTATATTTTAGCTCAAAGACCGAAGAGAACACAGACGTAGAGGTAAAAGGGGGGGAAAGTACAAAAAAAATGCCGTTGCTGCAACTAGATAGGTGCACTAAAAGTGTTGTGTAGTAAGGTCGTAACACCTCAAACATAAATAACTATCCATTGATGGATCGTTAACCATGGGTGTGATTTTGGGGAACAGGACCTGGTAATTTTTTTATCAATTGCTAATACATCATTCCTCCTGCCTAAACTCCTCAGCAGTGACTGGTCTAAATAAATCAAGGTCACTGCAACTTCTAATTTCTATACACTACATTCTGTACCGTTTTCTCTGCAAACATGATGCGTATCTTTTCGGAAACCCGGCATTCGGGTTTTTGTTTCCAAATTACCCTTTTTTAGCCCTTTTTTACACACACTTGTTTCAGAGTTGTAGCAATTTCAAGGGTTTTGAGATGGTACGATTGGCTGCTCTGTTAAAGCTGTGTAATTTTTGTGCTACTCTTTAGGTTCCACAGTATTTGAACGTATTTGAAGCCACGTGTGTGTCCAGGTGTTTTATAAGGCGTCTCACGAATATTACCAATATGTCATTTTCATATACTATAAGATATCCTATGTAACCAATATTTCTCCACATCAACATCATATTAAAACACTTCTACAAGCAAAGACTTTAACTAGACTTAGTGGCTCTTTGCACGAGCACAGTATAATTTTGGCGGGGAAGAAAACCCTAGATGACCCCCTATTCCCCTCTACCCATTACTTTTGTAAATTCCTTGAGTCAATTAATGCATAATACACGATCATGTTTCATCTCTCTGTAGGAGTGTGATTTGAAATGTACCAAATGTGAAGTATTTTGACCTTTGACCCCTAAACCATGGGTCAAGTGATAAAGTCATAATTGACTTTTAATGACCTCTCGTCCATCACGTTCTATATATGGCTCAACCGATTGTCTATTTGACACCTAATTTAAATTTTATCCACAGTAAATATGTTTGACAACCCTGTGACCTCACATGACCCATATTGACCTCTGACCCCTAACTTTGTAAGGGTATCAAGTTAATCATCTGCATGACCCACACAATCAGGTTGCTTAATCTGTAGAGGAGTAGTGATATGAGTGTACATAATTTGAAGTATTTTGACCTTTGACCCCTAACCAATGGGTCAAGTGATGAAGTCATAATTTGACTTTTATTGACCTCCTATCATCACTCCGATAGATGAGCTAAACAGATTTTCTATTTTGACCTTGTTTTAAATTTTACACACATCAAATAAGGTTTGACCCCTGTGACCTCAGATACCCCATATTGACCTCTTAGACCATAACTTTTAACTTTTGTAAAAGGGGCCAAGCTAATTCATATGCATGACTCACACGATCAGGTTAATTAATCGTGGAGGAGTAGTGATTTGATGTAACGTAATTTTGAAGTCTTTGACCTTTGACCCCTAACATGGGTCCAGTGATGACGTCTGATTGCCTTTTTATTGACCTTTCATCAGCTCCTATGAGAAGAGCTAAACAGATTTTCTATTTGACCTGTTTTTAAATTTTACACACAGTAATATGTTTGACCCCGTGACCTCAGATACCCCATATTGACCTCTGAACCCATAACTTTTGTAAAGGGGCTAAAGCTAATTTCATAGGCATGACTCAACCCGATCAGGTTTACTTAATCTGAGGGAGGAGTAGTGATTTGAAGTGTAACGGTAATTTGAAGTATTTTTGAGACCTTTGACCCTAAACATGGTCCAGTGATGACTCAATGAATTGAATTGTATTGACCTCTCATCAGCTTCCTATGAGATGAGCTAACAGATTTTCTATTTGACCTTGTTTTAAATTTTACACACAGTAAATATTTTGACCCCTGTGACATCAGCTGACCCATATTGACCTTTGACCTCTAACTTTTGTAAAGGGGCTCAAGCTAATTCATATGCTTGACTCACACATCAGGTTATGTATCTGTAGAGAGTAGTGATTTGGAAGTGTAACTATTTGAAGTATTTTTGACCCTTGACCCCTAACCCATGGGTCAAGTGATGAAGTCATGTTGACTTTAATATTGAACTCCTCATCAGGTCCCTATGAAATGAGCTAAACAGATTTTCTATTTGACCTTTTTTAAATTTCACACATAGAATCACTTTTGACCCTGTGACCAGATATGAGAGTATTATGAAAGAAAGGTGTGAGAATGCAGAGGGATACACCCCTCCAGTGACCTTTGACCCCAACAAAGCATAAATTTGGAAGAACGTTCAACAACCCAATGCGTCTACCAATTGTGGTTTAATCCGATCAGGAATGTGGAAAGAGAGCCAATTGGTCAGAAAGAAAGCAGAAGAAGAATAAGAAGAAAGACCAACGGTAAGAACCAAGTAGTTAGGCGATCCGCTAACTTTAATTTAATCCAAGTTAATATAAAGAGCATACACATACTTCATTTTAGTTATCATTTATTTATGAATGATAAAACCAAACGCCCATCAGGCAACTCGGCTGCCAGCAATTTCAACCTTCTTTAAAAAGTTGTTTTCGATTTAATAAAGTTTTCCATCTTGATAGGAGGTGTCTTCATCCCCAAAACCCCATCTGTAAATTTTTGAGCCAATAGTTCAATTCGTTTTTGATGTGAGCTAAAAAAGCGCACTTTTACTCCACAGAGTACTGTGTAAAATTAAAGGTGCAAACGAGAGATTTCAATAATCCGGTTGTCCCTAAAATCGAACATTCTGATTTCTGCAACCACTGTAAATGCGTTCTAATCAAAATAACCCATGTGACGGATTAAGCTGAATTTTAGTACAAGAGGGGGGACTGCCCCATGTAGGGAATCTTGTCCCCCCCCCCCTCTTTGCTCCCTGTGGATTAGTAGCTTTTATGATAAATGCCAAGATATAACAGTGAACCAGGTGTAAATAACTATTTCCCCTTGAAAATATGCATTCCTTCCCCGCTCATAAAAAGCGGTACACCATTGCCGCTGTGGATGATTTTTTATATTTTCTGATGACATGACATGTCTCACTTCAAATCTGTATGGTAATGAAGCAGAGGGCCAATGCTAATCCCAATCCATAATTGGGCTTCTCTTTTCACTCCCCACACAGTGGGCCAGGATGTCTTTCTTCCATTATTAGTACCTTAGTTGTGGAGAATATAGGTTTTTTAAATTTCGTTTATTTGGGGAAGCATTGGATGCTTCGGTGATTGGAACCAATGTTTAAATTCTTTGGGCCGCATTTTGGGATAAACTGTAGTCCAGGAGGGGCACCCTTCATGATTTTCTTTTCTGGAACAATAGACACCCCAATATCTTAGCCTAACTGGTCATTTTTTTTTCTTACATCCACCCCTGCATGTTGTACATTGTGCCCGGCTTTATCACTCATGCAGGGTAACTATTCATATAGATGTCCCCATGGATGCAAATGAGGCTTCCGTCAAGCCCTACTTATCCCCCAACATCAAACAAAAGCGCATGACAGAGTCAATTGTAATACATCATACTGGGACTTCTATATGAACGTCTATCAATCCATGCGATCCAAATATGAATGGGCCTCATTCGTCATAAACAAAACACTTTCAGTATACATTATATAAAGATTACAAACCTATTAGCAAAATAACACACATCACAAATTAAAAGTAATATACATTTCACATGGGGGATAATCTTATAATCTTTGGTATTAACACACAAATTTTTGTTTGACCAGCATGAAATTTAAGGTGAATCATTATTAACTATCAATTTCAATGTAATCCAAGTTGTAGAACTTGGATCATTGTGAAAGGGGATGGGTAAGCATAAGCTGCTATAAAAACATGAGGGAAAAGAGAAGACTTTTTTTTTGCTCCAAATTCTATTGTTGGACCTTTTTGAGGTTGACAAAGATATCTGACACATTATTTTGTGACCCCATCTGCCCTATTCAAGCCAGATGGAGGAAATTTATGAAAATCGAATCGCTACCATCTACACTTGCCAAGCAGTATCCAAGTATATGGAGTAACAAAGTATATGTGAAGTAACCCCAAAGAAAATGCAATATGATATACGTCATGTAGCAACCACGGTCCTTAAGGTCCCAGCAAATGAGATAAACCTACTTCCAAATCGTTACAGGATATTCCATTCCAATAAACCCGGGCCAGAAAAATAATACACTCCAGTGACATCATTAGTGAAACTAAGATTTTCAGTCATGTCAGGATAGATTTCACAGCCAGTCACCTTGAATTTTCTATTAACTCCTCTGAAAAATCAATATTTCACTAATGAATTGTCCTCACCAACCCAATATTGCATGCTTCCTCGGGTCCCTACCTTGTAGACTTGACACAAACCACAATCAATCTATTGCATTTCCTGGGACCTTTAAGTGCAATAGCTTGCCATTTGTCATAATCCAATTAAACATACTATTATGCCTTAGTCGTTGGTCAGTGGCTTGACAGTGGCGTAACCAGCGGGGGGGGGGGCTAGAGCCCCCCCAAACAAAACCCTTTCCTCCCCCCCTTTCCGCCCCCCCAAATGAACTGACCTTTTTGTAAACAATGTCGAGGGAGGAATGACCCAATTTGCCCCCTCAAAAAAAGTCGTGGCACCCCTCAACCCCCCCATTTGTAACGGTCTGGTACGCCACTGGGCTTTGAGTCACTGTAATCAAGGAATACGGGCAGCTATTGCACTGTATTGTTGCGCCCTCACATGACGAGATGTTGGTTGCTTGCATTTTCTTGTTGCCCCTATTGCTGAAATTCCCACATCCCTCACTATACTATATACTCTGTCCGCTCGAAGTACACGGCCGGATTCTTACTCAAGTGGTAGCCTATACTCACATACAAAACACCATGTCTATACCGCGGTAGCTACTGCACATACACACTGGGCTAATTGGGAGGCGGTAGCTGCAAGATGAGGCTTACAGAGTACACAGTTAGTAGGTAAACAGTAATGTGGCTTCTCTGCTTTACCTACCCCCATGGCTACCCTGTAGTTGCCCAAACTAGTGGAGAAGGTGGATGTTGAGAAGACAGTCCCCGGAGTAGACACCGCTACCACGTAGCTAACCCCGCGGTTACCACACGATCCATTTTGAGAGTGATGAAAAATTTCATGAAATTAGGGTCCTATAAACACTTGGGCTCCGTTAGCGTTTTTTGAACGTTTTTTAGGAAAAATATTACGAACATTCAAATCGTGCATCATCAAAACCCCCCATATTCCCGCACGTGTAAATAAAAAATGCAAATAGATGGCAAAATAGACTCAAAAAAACAAAACTTTGGCCTCATGAAAATAATACCCGCGCGCCGAGAGCCCGTTGTACCCACATGTTATGCTACTCCACACAGTGCAGACAGCCGTGTTTGTACACTATCTCGGCTAGCGGCACAATACAACACATCCTGCCTGCGAGTTGTACGTCTAGTGGTAGGAATCCATGCTACACTCGTTGTTAGCTGTGTTGTAACTACCATGAAGAAATTGGCCGTGGGTGTATGCGCGCTCGGCCCACTTCTACTTCAAGACCGAGACAACGTATAGCAATATTGGTTGTTTAATATTAAACATTTTTAAAATGCTGATTTCTTATAAAAATTGTTTATTTAGCTTCTTTATTCTGCTTATAATCAATCATATTCCTTCGTTGGCCTGAGAAGATAAAATTAGATTACATCTTTGTGAAGAAATTAGGCAAATAATTTAATTACCCTATTGCACCAATGAAGCTATGTTCATGGGGAACAGCTTGTTCATACTAATAATACAATTATTACAAATTGTGGTTTGGTGTACAACAGATACTTAAATTAAACAGTTTGCTCCAGTAAAGATCACAAAGGTAATATAACGCCAATTTCTTCATGGTAGGTTAACCCAACAGCTACCCCACGAGTAACAATGGATTACCATCCCCCCTTAGACGACACTCGCCGGCCAGGATCCGTGTATTTTTGCCGCATGACGGATATGTACACCCATCGGCTGTCTGCACTGTCGTCGAGTAGCTCCGTGGTATTTACACCAGCTCAGCGCTCGCGGTATTTCTCATGGCCAATTTTGTTTTTTTAGATATTTTTTGGCATATATTTTGCTTTTTATTAAATGCGGGAATATGGGTGTTTTTGATGATGTCCCCGATTTAATTTTCGTAATGATTTCCTAAAAAAACGTTCAAAAAATGCTAAACAGAGAAGAAGTGTATAGCGCCCTCATTTCATGAAATGTTCATCCACTCTAAAAATGGCATCGTGGTAAACCCCCGGCGGGGTAGTCTAGTGGTAGTTGCGTGTCTACTCCTGTACTGTCTCTCAAAACATCCACCTTCTCTCCACCTATTGGGCACTACAGGGTAGCCTTGGTAGGTAAAGCAGAGTAGCCACATACTGTATACCTAATAACTTTGTACTCATAAGCCCTATCTTGCAGCTACCGCCTCGCAATTAGCCCATTGTGTACTGTGCTGGCAGTAGCATGCCGCGGTAGACATGGTGTATCTGCCGTATAGTTGCTACCACATGAGTAAGAATCATCCGGCCGTGTACTAGGCAAATACATAAGTAATTTCGTTTATTATGAACTTTGGTTTATAGGTATTGTAAAATTTGGGTTACAATCCAAATTAATTCTTTGGTAGAACGCCATTCATATTTTATACTTTTGGAGTACGATTTGGGCAAAGTCAGATACTTGTATAATACTGTATTTTTTATAAAATTTTTAAACGTTTTAAATGAACATTTTTGATTTGGTTTTTGTTTTTCCTGAAAATATTTTGTTCATTGATTAATTTTAATTTCGCTTGTAATTCTTTCAATTGCTTTGAATTTTATGTGTGAGTTTTAAAAAAACAACAAAAATTGCGCTTCCTAAATCAGATTGAAATTGGCACCCAATACTATATGATTAGGGGAATAAAGGAATATTTTGTGATCCCAGTACTTACATTCTTTTTATGGTCACTAATTCCTCACGAAAAAGTTATTCCAAATTTCACAGTTGATCCTGATGGGCATTTTTGATTTAATGGACAAATGTTCTTTTCACTGGCCTGGCCATTTAGACAGAAAATACAAAATTATATTTTTCAGAGTAGATGGAATCTGCATGTAAGAGTAGGGATACATACACATACTATATTTTAGGGTTACAGTTCAGATGATATAATATCTCAACTCCTGTTATAGGTATGTCGGGGATAAGGTTGATGATCATGAAATGCCCCTTTATAACTCTGCACTCCTGTCAACTGTAATGGGATGTAACAACACTCACTCTACAATGTACATGCTATTGAATCCCAACAAAATCTGACTAATTCCAAATGCCGGAATTGGTTTCTCCAAACCGATGTGTAAAATCACACACGTTCACTATCGTTTCATTTTGTGCGATTTCCAGGGTTAAGGCAGGGGTTGTTCTCAATAGGCGGGCCCGCTGAGCCAAATCCGCCCGCCACCATTGATTTTTGGCCACTCGCTTGGCTGTAAAATATAAAGGAACATAAGAAATTTCAGGTGTATTTGGCCCCAAATAGGGAACTTCCCACATATTCACATTCTCTGCCCTTCAGCTAATATACTTGAGAACCACCCTGGTTTAAGGTCTTGTCATAACTAGCAAATCTAACCATCAGATGGTAGTTAAGTTATATCTTGAAGATTAAGTACATTTTTCGGTGGGCAAAGATAAAGCAAAGCACACAACATGTTTAATACAATATTGCAAACTGGAATTTAAAATGTCTGGAAGAATCATACGAACCAAAACAGTTACGCATACTGTAGAACAGACAATTGGCCTAACATTTATTTTATGCCACAAGATTTCTTAAGTATATTTGGCATAAACCTTGTCAAATAACAAAAAAAAAATCTCAACAAAATATATACAATGCTTGCAACCAATCCCAAATATTATTATTATATTACATCCATTGATATATCTCAGATTAAGACAAGTCACTCATAATATTGCACTCACAATAACAGCCAGCATGCTTAAGTTCTACTGAATAGACTTTAGGAGATGGTTCTCAAACAGGCAGTTTCACATCTCTCATAAATTCACAAAATAAAAGTCTTCTTCAGGTGGGTTCACGTTTCCACCTCGCAGAACAATTTGAACTGTTCAGTGCATGCTGGAAAATGGTTATTCATTATTGGCTTTGGTATGTACCATCTAGATGGAATAATGACAGGGCTATACCGAGCAGTCGATCCAAGGGGGAAAATTCGTAAGCCATCTCTTGCTTTGCCTCCATTAGTTCCGAAAAACTAACGAAATGCACGTCCCATGCAAAAATAGCCAAATTTACATTCATTTTGCCAAAACTGAGGCTGAAATTTGTCGAATTTCCCCTAAGAAGAGGAATGAAAAATACATATTTTGGTCCAATCGTCCCACGTTTTTGAGCCAGATTGAGCAACTTGCCCCCCCCCCCCGCCCCCCCACCTCCCCACCATACCACACTGAATATGACCTTTCATAAAACACAATTATTTCATATTACAATTGTCTGGGTTATACCTCATCTAGTGGTACAAATCGCACCTTATTGTAAATTTCACCAGTTAGCTAGCAAAATTGAGATATGGTCAACCAACTGTGCTCCTGGATTAAATTACAATATTCTTCGGTCTCATAGTGGCAGCTACATGTATAAATGGTAAGGTGTGCGTTCATTCCACACTGGTTGTACATATATATATAAGTATTACAATAAAAAGAATGACCTCCGCCAGCTCGGATTGCACTGATATACCCAATTGGTCTTATCTTACAAAGTGTACATGGTGTTTCAGTCTCCGTTCTGGTCGTTATATTTTTATAGGTCTGTAACTTACTTTCGAGTGTAAATTGTACAAGTTGTACCAATCTATTTCCAAAAGTTCTATTATTTTAAAATGAAAACTGCTTATGAACCAGGAAACTATTTGGCTCCATGGAGAACATAACTGTGAACCCTCTTTCAAATTCGCTGGAGCCTAACTTAAGCTAAGCTTGACACATGTACTGTGTACATGAACATTGAAATACCGGTGGTATTGTGCCCTTATTGGAGATTAATGTGAGCTGCATGTATTAATTTTGAACATTTCCACACTGTGAATTGCAGAATTCCCTCCAAAGAACATATAGAGTAATGCCTTTACTTCATGTGTGAGCTCAAAGCCGTAACCCTCTCCAACAATGGCGTGCCAGGAGGAACCAAACTTCTTGTCCATGGTCTCTTTGATCATCTTTGCTGCATTCTGAAATAATAATAAATATAATTTTATTGATTTTTTAGTTTTTTTCTGTTTTTTAATATTTTGTTATATATTCAATTAATTATACACAGACAGCCACAATCTCTCCTCACGGTATACTCATATAAATCGTGACCCCTATGGGGACAAATTTTCTTAACCCTGATCCCACACTTTACCATTCCATACTACCCCCAAACCCTATTGTACTGGCCCATCATTTTGATGTAACCAAGCAGAAAACAGGGGAAGCCGGCGCCGCCCAGTCCCATAATGTTGTATCCTGAATTGGACTGAACCAAACGTATTTACATCATAGACACTTAGTGACCCACCCCAGTACGTACTAGTTGGAGGACAACCTACAGTGCAAAAATATTGGGGTTTTGCCTGTGGAATCCTATGACCCTATCTAATATGATGATTACTGGAACACATCGTGTCATTCCTGGTAATCAAATTGTCATTCCATCACCCATGAACAACTCTTCCCCTTTGGGCCTAACGTACAACCAGATACTCTTAAAAGAAGACGAGAATTCTTTGCTGTGTGACTTTACAATCTTTTTGAAGGATTGCTGACCATGACTTTTGTACTACTTGATTTTAAAAACTCATCTTCTTTTTCCTTTCCCAACCTCGCCCAATTTGGTCCCTGGCTCTGTGAGGGATAATTACAGAGCGGCAAATCATCATACGTGTATCACCGTGAAGAACTGCTTCAAGGTCGTGCTCCATTTGCATGGTAAATTAGTGACATTTTGGGTACATGCTAACTTTACTAATTTGCCAGCTTCAAATTATCTTTGCTCAGGCTTGAGGCATTGAGACTTTATAAATATAAAGCAAATTATTTAATGACTAAATCAAAGCTGATCCATGTTTGCTTTGCAAAAACACCATTACATACCAGTAATTCAACAACTCACCGTATGTCCATGTACAGAAGCGTACCTTTGTTGATTCATTATCACCTCACAGTTGATATGCAAATTAGCGCATCACGCCCGGCGCAGTGTTCACAGAAGTGCGTTTACGCAGTACGCTTAAGACAACACACTGTTCGTCATGTTTGGAACTTTGAGTACGCGCAAGGGCACCAGGTATAAACAGTAACTGCAAAGCAACAAACGTGCCAAAACTATCGTTTTGCTTTAGATTTTGCTAAAATATATTACGAGGAACGATATCTGTCAAACCGGGAACATTTTAGTTTTATAGTGAAAATAATTATGTTCCTCTATACACGATATTAATAAATTTTCATAAATATTTTTGTTGTTAAAAGGGATTCAAACATGTTACAGAGTGCCAGAGAGTGGTTCATCACAAATCAACTCTGCTTCCGATGCGTCCGCATATTTTTATCCTGTCCGGGCGCATGGATGCATTTGTGACGTTTGATTTGTGATGAATCACTGTTTGAATCCCTAATTAAATACCGTACTTACTTCATTGTTGTTGGCAAACTTTTCACATGCAGTCACACATAACTCCATCGTCTCTGTTCTCATTTCTTCATTCATGTCAGAGTGCTGTTAAATTGATTACAGGAAAAAATATAATTAAACTTTTGGGTGCACAAAAATTTGGCATAAGCCAGCGAGAAAGTGCAGTAAACCTGCATCAACAACATGGGACATGTAATGAACAATTTGGGACTGGCATCCTTGATGGGCAGTAGTAAAACAGATGGGTGGGGGAAATGATCACAATGATCGTTTTCCTTTTTCCAATGTAAATATGAAAAGGAAAACAATAATTTTTATTATTTTTCTTTTCTTTTTCTTGCATGTGTATAGGAGAACACGCTGTTTGTTTTTCATACTTGCTTAAAGACACTATCAGTGATTTGAAAAATATTTGAAATTTGCAGGAATAGCTTCAAAGTGAAGGATAAGTCTG
>JAMKCH010037763.1:35000-37613 GCA_023653785.1 Ophioderma brevispina | reverse complement strand
ACCATAAACACCTATAGATGAGCGTAGATACGGTACATGGCGCTATGTCTCGACTATTTCATATTGAAAGGATTTTTCCAGCAGCCATTGAATTATTATCGGGATCCAGATAATAATTTTCCTAAGTAAACAATCCGTCATTTGCGACACATAGACATTGTAAGATCTTAACCGAATTTACTAATATAGTTTTCTAGCCACTTACCAATGCAAAACCGTATAAAAATCTCAATTTTCTTTGAAAACATGGGGCGCTCTTCAAAATTGTGCTACAATATTTGCTTTAAAGAGACATGAGGGAATTTCCAAGCCTTGGGGGGAGGGGGGGGGTAAACTCGACCCAAAATTGGTACGGTGTGCGTTCCCCGGGTAAAAAACTCGACCCATGTTTTATAGTGACCAATTATCAATAACAAAATATGACCCATGTATATCTTGGTTTCCGAAATATTTCAGGACCCATTAATATAGTTAGCTTTGAATTTCGCACCATTTTAATAGTAATCTTAGCACAATCGGCCCATTGTTCATAGTAACTTTTTCCAAAAATCAGAAATCACCATTTTCATTGTGATTTTAGCGAAAATTTCGGAAAATCGACCCAATTTTCCATAGTAAAATGCACCAAAAATTGAAAAATTGACCCATTTATATAGTAGCATTACCCGTCAAAATTGACCCAATGCGTTATAGTAGCACTGTGGAAAGAACGACCAATTTTATCGGTAGGCGTGAAAATGGGGGACCTATCTGCGGCACCTAGTCCCTAACCCTTTTCCACTGAAGTACCGACCCCGGATTCCAGGAAGAAGCGGCCCCAATCTGGTTCTCGCACTCCAATTGTTACATATTTGTGTAATGCTTACCAATGTATTAGGTCACACCTGAGTAATAAGCTGAATACAACCTTCTTTATGTAATAAGATGATGATTTAGTAGTTTCGTCTTGCGCGCAGAAAGTCAAAGCATATTTTCTATGGGGAACGATAACGACAGAAGGCAAGATCAAAACAGATTGCGAAATTCTTTTGCCACGTTTGTCCATAAAGCGTTTTCCTCAGTAGGTGGTCTCCAACCGATCCAGTGAAATTTATAAGAGAAATTCTTAACCTAAAAAATCTCCTCCCTCACTATCAGAGGGCTTTTTCGTGATCCCAAACCTCGGCCCCCGATACCAAACAAGGTCAATTTTATATCATCTTAATGATTAGCCTTAGTAATCCAATTATACTTAGGCCGAACAATTGCATATTTGGTCGTATCTATAAGATATTCGCGATCTTATATTGTCGTCCGTAAACGGACAACAATTACAACACCGTGGCCTCTGTTATCGTGGACACGCAATTGCTCATAACACAACCGCAAAATCGATATACAAAATCCCTCAGCCGCGAAATTGATTAAGAAAGAGAAGAACCAATCAGTGCACACGATATTCACATATCGGGTGTCCCCTTAAAATCAAATTACTGATTTTTTGCCCTGATGTAAAGTTCCATCAAAATATCCCATCTGAAAAGATTAACTGAGAAATATTCCTTTTTTCTAATTTCGTATGAGAGCAAATACGAAATTCAAGCCTATGTTTTACATTGAAATACGACAAATCCAAATCAGCACTTTTTTCTCGCGTTTTTTAAGACATTTCTCTTAAAGCGAAAATAGCAAGGCAATAGCTCTATTGAGTTGTCTAATCTATATGAAATTTCTATTAATGTCACATATTGGGTGCCCCCCAAATCTCTCGTTGTTTGCACCTTTAAAAAACGTCCGGCCGGCGACGTTAAAGACACTATCAGTGATTTTAAAAATATTTGAAATTTTGCCGGGAATAGCTTCAAAGTTAAGGTTAAGTCTGTAGAAATCTCTTAAAGTTACCTTTTCCGCTGTAGACTTAAAGAATAAGGGAAGAAAACGGCAGAGTGTTCCAAGATACGATTCTCCATTCACTTACGTGTTGTAGTCATTGTCCTTTCGGACAGTAATGGACTAAAATCTCCGATTCTCTGTCGCTTATTAAATCATTTTATTTGTTCCTTGGTCTTATCATTTTGCAGGGTATGTTAGGATACCGTACTTGGTACGTTACATGCTAAAATCTGATTGTTGATGATTTTGTTCGATTTGCCTGATTTAAGCAAATCACTGATATTGCTTTAAGTTCAGCAGCCTACGAAAATGGCGTTTTAACACAAAACCTCACGCTGTCATGCATGTCTCCCACGCTATGCCACTGTTTGTGATCGGTCTATAACCTTTGTGGTTTTAATATCACTACTTTTGTCGGTCTATAACCTTTGTGGTTTAATATCAGTTAAGTACAACGTTCAAAAATTTCATGTAATATACACATTTGTTGAATAAGTTTGAAAACTTCAATGTTGGCCTACATATTACCTGTATGTCCTTTAAATCCTCATATCAATGTCCCTATCTATTTTTGGGGTATTTTGTTATGGTGTAAAATATAGCTGTTCTTCCTATGGCCTAGACGCTCACATAATTGAGAGCAATTGAAGAAAAAATCATATTTTGTGAAAATGTGCCAAGACGCTTTAATTTAAATTTCTTTGCCTTTGTATTTAAAAATCTTTAATGGACATTTCGCCA
>JAMKCH010037763.1:0-32500 GCA_023653785.1 Ophioderma brevispina | reverse complement strand
GCAGGAGGCATTTAACGCTGCAGCTTCGTTGCATGGTTGATCCTTTCCCATAAAGGGCAGGCATACTCTGCAAATGAGCAGCACAGGGCAAGTGCCGTAGTTTAGGGTAAGTGGTCGAGCACCCCATCTGGTGCTAGTGAGTTTGTTCAAGATGTTATGCGTGAACATACTTTACTCTTTCGTCTATCAATGTGGGTCTTATAAGAAAGAGAGAGTGCGGTCCAAGGTGACTCCCTAGGTGACAGGGTTATCACAGTGATCCCGGGTAGTTCCAGACCACCCCCCCCCCCCCCCCCCCCCCACCCCCCCCCCCCCCCCCCCCCCCCCCCCCCTGGTAACTTTCAAGCTGACGTTGGGACTTCACGGTTGCGTAGATGGAAAGGGCACACATACGTGTCTTAGAGGATTTGCACAGTAGGTGGTTTCTCATAATATGGAGTGAGTTCATCCAAAGCTTTGGAGAGTCAAGTGTGAAGTCGGCATCTTTAACAACTGTGAAGTCAGCATCCTGTGGGATAATTCCAAGATCGTCTGCATAAAATAAAACGACAGGTTCCTGCACTCCAGGGTGGTCGTTGGTAGATATGTTGAACAGGAGAGGTGCCACAAGCTGAATGCCACAGTATACTTAGGTGATATGTGTGTCGTACGCAGTGCCTTGTCATCTGTAATGACTTTTTACTGGTCAAGGTGAATTCCACTAATAATGAGCGCGGATTTGGCAAATATGCTAAAATATATCAATAAAAAGAAGAAAATGTTATATATTAAAAAGACAGAGTTCAAGATCTTATTAAGGATTCACATCAAATCGTCTTGTAAATCAAATACCGGACACCGAACCAAATTTGTCACAACCAACCACAACAAACGTGACTTTGAACTCCTTATGCTAGCTGATTACAAAAATACTAGCTGTATTCAAAACAAGTCGTGTAGGCGTAACATTGTTAAAGCTCTTCAAGCTTCAATTGATTCCTATTCAGACTGAGTGGGGGGGGTTTGAACCTTGAAATCCGCTTATCCCTTTCTCAAAGCTCGACTCATTATTTGTTAACCTATTGTGAAGATCCTTTCAATAGTCTAGACTTTACAACGACCATATAAGCAAACGTGGCCATTAAATGTTTTTATTTGTAAAAATGAATTAAATTCATAGCTAGTATCATGAAAAATGTAAAGAAGGGCAATATTTTAACATATTTAAAGGTTTTAGCTTTCTTTTTTGCTCGACGTTTATGTCATAAGACTAAGAAGTCGGAGGGTCGAGCCTTGCAAGCGACTAACGGCCAAAACTACGGCCTGAACAGACACATTATTTCTGATAAGGTCCTGTTTGATCTCAACTATACTAACCGTCTGTTAATTCCACAATAAAACTTGATAAATTTCTTAAAAAATCAATAAGTGTCCACATAATTTCTCTTTCATAATATAGTGACCTATGGATATGATAGGACTTCAGCCAAAACCATTAACTAAAGAGTATTAAAAGGGACCCGGTATGCGGAGACATTGTTATAGGCCATGTGTTATCACCTCCACAATTCGGGTGAGTAACAAAATACCGTACTCTTTCACAATAAACGAACAAGTTTACATTATGATATAAGTCGTTGACCCTAAGTTTTCTTCTGAAAGCGCGGTAAATTGAATACAAATTAAGTAAGCAATAAGGTACGGATTTTAATTCTGCACAACGTGTTAGTCCAAGCTTGCAGCAACATTCTAGCATGATTGTTTGTTTGTCTTTCTTCCTTTTCGAATAAAGGATGAACAACATTGACAAAGTTAATTGAACACGCACTATCGAAGCTCAAAATTTATTTATTTAGCGAATGAGGATTTAAGTATTTTGCGCTTACGTCATTAAAAAAAAAAGACTTCGTCTAAATCGGAGAGGTGGTAACAACCTGAGGCTTTTCAATCGCGAGACATCTATAACAATGGTCCTGCATCCCAGATGAAAAGGAAATATGAAGTGTTTTCACACCGATACCGAGCCGGATATAATTGAATATCTTAGCTCCATTGTTTGTGAAGTCTAGGGTATATTGGTCAATGATATTGGGAAAATAAATTAATGACATTTTATTCATTTTCAAGAAAATGTGACAGTTTTATGCCGCAAGAGGACGGTTATATGATTTTAATAATTTATTATTGACTTACACTTGGTTTGCTCCGCAACAGCATAGAAGGACCTTGCCCCACCCTACAATTGTGCAACGAGAGATTGACATATCAGGTGCCCGTAAAAAAAATCGTAAGTCTGATGTTGCCTGATGTAAAGCATCCATCAAAAAAAATATCCCCATATGAAAGGATTAACCTGAGAACTGTTTCTTTGGTACAAAAAATGTGAAATTTCTAATTTCCTATCGGAGCTCGAAAGTCAGCCTATATGTTTTATATTGAAATAAGCATATCAAAATCACCCTTTTCTCTCTCTCTTTTAAGACATTTCGGTAGCCAATACAAGGTAGAAAATCTATGAGTGTCTAATCTATATGAAATTACCTATTAGAACAATATTGGTTGCTTCAAAATCTCTCGCTGCACCTTTAATCACTGTAGAAGTGCCCACGTAATAGAATTGGTGACCCCAGCACAGAGGTGGCCCTGGGTAAACTCTAGGAGGGCGAAACATCAGGGGGGCGAACATTACACGATTACACTCAATCGGTTAAAAAAAATTTATTACGTAATTTATTGCGAGATGCAGTCGAGCCCAATATTTCGAAACTCTCGCGAGACCAATTAATATTGGGCGTAAACCATCCAATTTGAGAATTATCATGTTTTGAAGTGATATTTTCACACACTTGGACTCTCAAAAAATGAGAATGATTTCTTATAAAATTGGACAAGTGTGAGTGTGGGAGGGCTAATGATTGGTTGAGATTAGTTTTTATATTTTAATTTCTTGAGGGGAGCGTTATGGGTCTTGCTGTCTACTGGTTTTATGTAGTACTTCCTGGTTCCTTGATGGTATTAGTTCCTGGTATCAGGTGGACAATGAGGTGGTGAATAGTGCCTGGTGTCAGATTTCTGGTGTCTGTCCAGGTGTCAGGATTCGATATCGGGTGTCAGGTATAAGATGTATGGGTTTGGGTGTCATGGTATCTTATATCTTCTTCTTGTGTATGAGGCAGCAGCTAAATATGTTGGAAACGTTGGAGCCAACTCACTGTTGATTGGTTGGGGTTTGAGAAATATATGTCCACCAGTGGACGAAATGTAGGGCACTCACTGAGAACGTGATCCGCAGTCTGTGAAGGCGAGACCGCATTGGCAGCTGGCGATGGGACGCAGCGCCCCATCGTGCATATTGCTGTTGAAGCGACCGGTCTCCTGTGCCAATCCGGTTTAAGGTGACTCATTCCTTGCGTGGGAGATTGCTGCAAGGTGTAGTTCTTTCTTATGTGTAATAGAGAGTTGATCTGGTTTTTGAGTATCATAGCCAGGCATTATTCCATTTCTGTAGGATGTTGAAAGGGGAACTGGAGAGTTTTGGCAGCGTGTCGGCAGAAAGGTCGGCGAGAGCGAGTCTCTGTCTACCAAGTTGCTGTGATTCTTACAGTGTTTATGCATCAGGGTGCTTGTTGTCCAGCCGGGCCTTATTCACTAGTTTGTGCGTGTGTGTTTTCTCTCCTAAGTACTGCAGGTGGCGATGCCTGAAAGTACTGGTAGGAATTCAGGTGGAGTAGGATGGAGGCACGCATTATGGTTCCAAGTCCTCGTTGAGTACTGTGTCCACTTCTTTGTGTGGAGACTGTTGCACCGCCTGGGCGGCAAATTCGCAGTGCTGTAGACCAGAGCCAAGGCAGTGTGCGTAGGGTCGTTGGACTGGCACCGCCATGAAGATCCCAGCAAGTCTGCACAGGAGGTATCCTCGAAGATACCTTGGCGGATACGGGTCGAGATGCTGCCGGTAAGTAAGCTGCCGGTCAAGCTTCACTCCCAAGTAGGTTGGAGTAGGATTGTATGGCAGAGGCGCTCCATTGAGGTTGATTTGAAGCTGGCGATGAGCCTCTTTGGTGTTGAGGTGGAAGGCAGTAGCGGTGGTCTTGGCTTCGCTCAGCTTCAGTCTCCAGGTCTTAAGATATGCTGCAAGTAGGACCATATCTGCAGTAAGTGTGCTTTCTACTTCTGTCCAGCTGCTGTCCGAGTGGAGAAGGGCAAGATCGTCGGCGTAGCCGTATTGTCTAGATGTTGTTGGAGGTAAATCGCTGATATACAAGTTGAACAGCTTAGGAGCCAGTACAGATCCTTTGGTACTCCGTTCCTCAGACGACGCAGACGACGCAGACGACTACTCTGCCCATCACTGGTCTTGAGAATAAAGCTACGGTTTGCAAGCATGTTACATATGAATTGTACAAGGTGACGATCCGGGATGGTCCTGAGAAACTTGAGTGTCAGACCCTGGTGCCACACGGTGTCGTATGCTGCAGTAAGGTCCACCAAGATGACGCCTGCCTTACGGCGCTTTTCAAAGCTTTCCTCAATATCGTTTGTGAGTTTTACAATCTGGTGGACAGTGCTCCGGTCACGGCGAAATCCTGCTTGTTCGTCAGGCAGGTGAGGTTCGACGACGGGCTCCAGCCGGGCTAGGATCATCCTCTCAAGAAGTTCGAAGGAGACACACAGTAGTGATATTGGGCGGTAGTTCTTAGGGTTGTCGACAGGCTTGTTTGGTTTGGGGATAGTAGCTCTCCTCCAGATCTTGGGTAAGGACTGGTTGGTAAAGCAACATGTGTAGAACTCCTGGAGCCAATCTAGACATTGTGGGCCGCATTGCATCAGGAACTCTGCTGGTATGTTATCAGGCCCCTGGGCCTTTCCACTCTTTAGTTGGCTGATAGCAGAGGTAAGCTCATCTAGTGAGAAGGATGTTGAAAGTGAACCGTCCACGCCGGAGGCTCGCCGAGGTTGGTGATCTCTTTTTTGACACAGGAGCGGGTGTGATCCTTATCAATGTTCTTGAAAAAGACCATTTGCAAGGAGTTGCTCAGCAATTGAGTTGGCAGTCACTGGACATTTCGATGGTTTGGGAATTCTGCCGGTGAGGCGGGTTATAGCCTTCCAGGCATTCCTGCTGGAGTGAGTGAAGTCGATTCCTTGGACCATTTCCTCCCAGCACTTACGGCGTTTCCTGCCAAGCAGTTTGTCAGATCTGAAGCCTTGGATGATGCTTCTTCCCCGGGTTCAGAACTTAGGAAATCATTGTATATATTGTAAATTACGTAAAGAGTATCACATTCCTCATCCCAGGATGGGATATAACTTCGACGGCAGCCACGTGGGATGGTCTTCTTTGCTATTTTAATAAAGAGTTTACAGAGTGCTGTGTAAGAATTGTCCAGGTTGGAGGAGGCTGGTGTCGGGAGGTTGGACACTTTTGAATCCACCAGGTTCTTGAACTGGTCCCAGTCTGCCTTGCGGAAGTTCCATCTTTTCACTGGCTTTGTTGGTACAGGCCTTGCAGGCTCTCCTGAGCGATCAGTGATGGTCTGTGTTGGGACTTCGGAAAGCGGTCGAGAACAGTACGGTGAATGGAGATGGTGTCCATGTTTGCATGTCAGGGTTTGTAGACGTATTCCACCTTCCAGAGTAGAAAGTATCTGGTTGCTTGGGATCGTGCAAAAGTTGTACGCCAGATTTTGAGGCCCAGTCCTCTAGGGTAGCTCCATCAGGGTTGGTATTTCTGTAACCCCAGGTAATGCTATGACTGTTAAAGTCGCCAGCGTAAATGCAAGGTGCACCATAAGTTGGTAGTGAGTCTGCTTGAAGCCGATGGTTAGGTGGCTTGTAGACATTGGTGACATTAACACCTGCAATTTGGGTCGTTGCCCATTCCAGGGTGGAGTCTGCAGGTGGGGTTGCAATTTGTTTCCATTGGGCCGAGTTACTAGCAAAGGTGGCGATACGTGGGTAGCGCTCTCGGTGTGTGCAGCTAGGGTTAAGCCGCAGATGTTCAGAATGGAACTGTCAGTAGCGTGTATCTCTTGGAGGAGAATCGCAGTGACTTTATGCGTATGTGTGAGGTGTTCGATGATGTTTATCTTTGCCATAGTGAGACCTTCCACATTTAGTTGGAGCACTGAGATGCCATCTGACTTGACATCTGGTGATGCCTGCCCTAATAAGGGTACGTGTGCCAGACTGGCATCAGATAGTGTCCTCTGACGGGGCATAATTAAAATACATTGAGATAAAAAAGACAACAGTGAAATAATTAGTGTCAGGTATAAGATGTCTGGGGTTTGGTATCTGGTCAGGTGTCAGGTATGTGCCAGGTGTCAGATGTTGGGTGTTTGGTGTCAGATGAAAGGAGTAAGGTGTCAGGTGTGGGATGAAGTCAGATGTTGAGTGTTAGGTGTCAGATGTTGGGTGCCAGGTGTTGGTTGTCAGATGCCAGTTGTCAATTGTTGTGTCAGGTGTCGGATGTTGGGTCAGGTGTTGGGTGTCAGGTGGCTGGTGTCAGATTTTATGTCACATGTTGAATGTCAGATGTTGGGTGTCAGATGTTAAGTGTCAGGTGTCTGGTGTCAGATATTAGGTATCAAGTGTCTGGAGCCAGTTGTCTGGCACCAGGACTCGGGTATCTGGTGTCAGGCATCAGGTGTCTTGCATCTGGTGCCTAGTTTCTGGTTGTGCGTATTACATTCTCAAAATGAATTATGTACAGTAATAAAGAACACAAGATTCTGAAAACAAAATTATAAATTTGGATAAGATTGTTTCTCACAATATGCCCAAGTAAATGATCTCACTATGAGTTTTGAGAAAAATTATGCTCATCGCTGCGTGACTCGCATTTTTTTAAAACTCATAGCTCAACCAATTACTTGGAGAAATGTGCTCATATCCAATTTGATATCATATTTGGTCACCAGAACCACTGGCCCAAGGCTCATGTGGGATGTACACAGACTTTTAATGACCCCTGTCAGCTTTGACCTCATTTGTAAACCATGGCAGCAGAGGGCACATGCATTCCAGGGAATGCTGTAAAGGAGCTATTCTAACCAAACCAAGCTACTACCCATGTCATTGAGGACCCTTGAATGCTTCCCGAGTTTATCATTGGGTGGGGCACATAAAGAAAGATCAACATTTTGTTGTATATTTTTTTCTTGAATTATTGCAGCCAAATTGTAAAAGAGCACAAGCAGCTATTACCCATATCAGCGAGGTACAAGGTGCTCTTGAGTCTGTCATGGGCTATAATAAGATCAACATTTTGCCATAATTTGTTCTTCTATTGCAGCTGAACTTGGGCATATAAGAGCACAATGTGCTTCTACCTATGTCATTTGGGACTGGGGGTGTTCAGACTCCTTTTAAAGACACTATCAGTGATTTGCTAAATCAGCAAATCGAAAAAATCATCAAAAATCAGATTTTTACATGTATGTAACAAGTACAGGTATCCTAACATACCCTGCAAATGATAAGACCAGAAGCAACGTAATAAGGACAGAATCGGAGATTTTAGTCATTACTGTCCGTTCGGACACTTACTACAACACGTAATTGAATGGAGAATCGTATCTTGGAACACTGCCGTTTTCTTCCTTTTCTGTCAATTCTACAGCTGGAAAAGGTAACTTATGAGAATTCTACAGACTTATCCTTCACTTTGAAGCTATTCCTGCACATTTCAAATATTTTTCAAATCACTGATAGTGTCTTTAAGTGCATGTTATCCGTCCATACCGCCATTAACTGTGTACAGATTTTCAAACTAAACACTCTTGCCAAGGGGAAGCTGGAAGATTTGTGAAAAATTTCACTCGTATTTTCTATTTTTTCTCTACAGTTCAAGTTGCCGATATCAATTCTGTTCCTGGTTTGTTTGCTGTTTTCTCTGGGTGCCTCACAAGAGCAGGAACCACTAAACAGCGATGCACCTGTTTGCAACTCTTGCTGTGGAGGTGCTGCAGGAGTGCCAGGTATCCCGGGGATCCCTGGACCATCTGGACAAAACGGCCTTCCTGGGCGAGATGGAAGCAAAGGTGAGAGGGGAGAGCGTGGAATGAATTCTGGTGTCAAGGGTGAGAAAGGAGACACTGGACCAAGTGGTTTTCCTGGTCCTCACGGTCCAACAGGTATACCTGGTGCCCCAGGTTTGAAAGGTGAACCAGCACTTTCTCATAAATCAGCATTTATGGCAATCAAAACGATCAGCCAAACTGGTCAAGATGGTGATGTACTTGCATTTCAGGAGCTTCCAACAAATATCAATGGTGATTTCAACATTACCGCCAACTCATTCACTTTTTTTTTTTTTTTTTTTTTAATTTGTTCTTCTATTGCAGCTGAACTTGGGCATATAAGAGCACAATGTGCTTCTACCTATGTCATTTGGGACTGGGGGTGTTCAGACTCCTTTTAAGTGCATGTTATCCGTCCATACCGCCATTAACAGTGTACAGATTTTCAAACTAAACACTCTTGCCAAGGGGAAGCTGGAAGATTTGTGAAAAATTTCACTCGTATTTTCTATTTTTTCTCTACAGTTCAAGTTGCCGATATCAATTCTGTTCCTGGTTTGTTTGCTGTTTTCTCTGGGTGCCTCACAAGAGCAGGAACCACTAAACAGCGATGCACCTGTTTGCAACTCTTGCTGTGGAGGTGCTGCAGGAGTGCCAGGTATCCCGGGGATCCCTGGACCATCTGGACAAAACGGCCTTCCTGGGCGAGATGGAAGCAAAGGTGAGAGGGGAGAGCGTGGAATGAATTCTGGTGTCAAGGGTGAGAAAGGAGACACTGGACCAAGTGGTTTTCCTGGTCCTCACGGTCCAACAGGTATACCTGGTGCCCCAGGTTTGAAAGGTGAACCAGCACTTTCTCATAAATCAGCATTTATGGCAATCAAAACGATCAGCCAAACTGGTCAAGATGGTGATGTACTTGCATTTCAGGAGCTTCCAACAAATATCAATGGTGATTTCAACATTACCGCCAACTCATTCACATGCACAATTCCAGGTACCTATGTTTTTACGCTTAATATTGGAATATATCAGCCCAATACTGCATATGTAGCTCTGGTGAGGAATGGTGATCTTATTGTTACTGCTCACTCACGTACTCATACAAGCTCCACTGACTTTGATCAAGCTACAAATACTGCCATTTTGAATCTAGAGGAAGGGGACCAGATATGGCTCAAATTTATTCAGAATTACAATGTAGTACATGGTCATGCTCATAGAAAATTTACTTCCTTCTCGGGATTCCTGCTTTATGAAAATTAAATCTGTTCAACAGTGTGTTTTAGCTCTTCCTACGAAACATTGCAGTGTACCTATACTATACTCGGGAACTTTACTGTACAATAATATTAGTTATCCATTTGTTCACGCAATACGGAAAAATATCTATGGTTTGTTTCTAATATCACATGAGGCCGTAGGCCGATTGTGTCCCGGGGGGGTACTCGACCCAAAATTGGGTACGGGTGTGCGCCCGCCGAGTAAAAAAATCGACCCATGTTTATAGTGACCAAATTGCTCAAAAATATGACCCATTTCTATAGTTGGTTCCGAAATTTCGACCCATTTCTATAGTTGGCTTTGAAATTTCGCACAATTTTCATAGTAATCTTAGCAAAATCGGCCCATTTTCATAGTAACTTTTCCGAAAATCGGAAAAATCAACCATTTTCATTGTGATTTTACTGAAAATCAGAAAATGGACCCATTTTCATAGTAAATTGCGATCAAAAATTGAAAAATGGACCCATTTATATAGGAGCAATGACCTCTAAAAATGACCCATCAATATAAACTCAAAAGAAATAAGTCCCCCCTTGATAAATATGGACGTAACTAAAAAAATATCGGGCCCCCAAAGTTGATTTAAAGTGTAAAATGTGCCCTGATCTTTTACTCATTCAATGTGGATTACTTTTTGGACCACAAATTCACCCTTCACCACGAAAATCAATCACTTATGAAAATTGATGCATGAAAATTGCACTTTCCCTCTGGATGACATCCATGGTAAAATGAGATAAAATGAACAAAATAAAAGCAATTAAACAATTTGTTATTAATTTATTAAATTTAATTGTTTCTAAATAATGAAAAATGCTGTCACACATGAACGATTTTGATGATAAAAATTCACAATTCTGATAATCCAGCATAGGTCTAACATAAATTTAATTTGCATCCGTTTGACATCGGTATGAAAGTGTTAATGCAAGAATAAAATAAATTTAAGTTTTAACAAAGAAGGAATGAACTTACCAGTTAATGTCCTGCGTGTCTCTGCTTTGTTCACAATGGACATGCCTTGTCGAACAGTTGTGGTTCTTGGCCGACCACTTTTGGGCAAATTCTTAACCTCACCTGTCACTTGGAATTTATTTCTCAACTTTCTTATTGTCTTGGGACACACATTGAATCTTAGTGTATCTTCTTTAACTGCCACACCTTCATCCAGAAAGGCTGTCGCTCTTGCCCTCTCTAATTCACGCATTTGATTTTGAGGCATTTTAGCATGGGAAATTTCTTAATTTACTACTGGCACAGGAAAAGACAAGACAGGTGTGTATTCCAAATGAACTAAACATCTTGCATCAACAACGCATTCATTTGACTACCGCCTCAGGGATGCCTTTTGAAGGAATTTGAACCAGTGTCTTGGGATGTAGGGCTCATTTCATTGTTTTCTTATGTAACCAGGTTTGTCATAGGGATTCCTCACATTCAATTGACAAAAGTCACCCAGGCTGAACATTGTCCTTGACAATTTTAAAATATTGTTAGCAAAAATCTTGTCTTGTAAATTAAAATGTAGGCCTAAAGTTATGCACAGGAATGCATAACTGTGAATATTGAATGCATGGAATCCCTATGCAGGAAAAGTGCAACTTTTTTTCATGCATCAATTTTCATAAGTGATTGATTTTCGTGGTGAAGGGTGAATTTGTGGTCCAAAAAGTAATGCACATTGAATGAGTAAAAGATCAGGGCACATTTTACACTTTAAATCAACTTAGGGGGCCCGAAAATGTTTTAGTTACATCCATATTTATAAAGGGGGGACTTATTTCTCTTGAGGAGTTTAGTAGCATGGTGGGAAAAGCGACCCATTGTTATAGTAAGGGGTGAAAATGTGACCCATATCGGCGGCACATATGTACCTACCCTTTTCCACTGAGTACCCCCCCCCCGGGAATGTGTATGGAAACAAACCATAGATATTTTTCAGTATTGCGTGAGAACAAACAGGGGGTAAAGAATTTATCATTTAGTAGACATGAATATTTTAAGTAAAAATCCTAAAGTAGATTAGATTAAATTCTATTTAAATCTGAATTAGCACAGCCACAGAATCGATCAGAAAGAGTGACAGGACTGTCATAGGCTGCCCTAGTACTAATAGACTAGGCCTGCACATGCTGCATGGATGCCTACAAAGTACAAATCAACAAGTTGGACCTGCACAGCAACATAAACTCAGTCCTCATAGTCTGCTATGTACAGTTTAGCTGTCATTACCAATGCTCAACAAGGCAGTCTTAGAGTCCTAGACCAAGATGTCATGGACACAGTAGTCTACACTATGCCATGGTGCAGGGCAATTGCCAATGAGTTGAATTCTGCAACCAGTGCAGTGTGCCCGGGAGTGTGCCACTGTAGTAGGCTACAAGAAAATCCCTAACTTACCTCTTTGAAAGACATCACATTGGTCACTATTCCTCCAAAACTCACAGGGGAACTTTGTACATGAAAAACATAGGGAAAATGTATCAAGTAGAAATATTTGTTTGGAATTGCCAGCAGCAGTCACACCATTGTGCTGAACAAAAAAGGCCATATTGGATTGTACTCTTCAGAGGGAGCTGGACCAAAACAGTCTCTTCCACAGATGCGTAAGATCATTACATCTATAGATTTGAATGCATGTAAAGCAGGGGGACTTGATGCTTGGTGTAAGCATTACGTAATACGGGCTCATATCCAGTGAGTAATGAAAAATTACTCTGGCAATATGCAGGGGGGAGGACACGACTTGCTCGATTTAGGCATTGGGGATTTCCAAACGGCAATTTGTGGAACTGTTACGTGCATTTACTATGGCAGTCTCTGTCTCAGTGACATTACAAAATCAACTCTTAAACCTTCGTTCAAAAGATCTTACAAATATCATGATAATTTAGGGAAAAATTATTAATGTTAAGATCCGTCGAGGTTAGTGGATTAACCTCGCTGCAAAATAGTGTAATTTCCAATAACGGTCATTTAAGATTTAGATATTCGTAACCAGGCCTAGTCTTTAGTCAAGTCTGTGTGTAACCGTTCGATATGCCTAAGAGCGCCCTCCTATGGTAAGTCTTTGAAAAAGACTACCACCCGGAAGTTGATGCCGTTTTGAATTTGCTGTTGCTGTTAGGTTGGCACGTCCTGCCCCCTGGCAATATGGGAAAATATTAATTGGGACATTAACCAATCAGCATTCACCATTCATGTCTACTAAATGATAAACATGTATACCAGTACTTACGACTAATACATGAATATAAATAAAAACATTAAAAAAACTACAGGGCCTTTCAAGATAACGTCAAAATTTCTTTTAACCCCTGACATCCCCCCCCCCCGGGCACTACCACCTATGATACAATCTGTCTGATTCGCTCATTACAGGACACAACATGAAATAGCTCTCTGAGTAACCAATCAAAATAGTGCTTCTATATATCTCCATGTAAACCATACCACATACCATTCTTACGGTATCTCTGATATTACCATCAATATAACCAATCAATTTTTTTTTTTTTTTTTTTTTTTTTTTTTTTTTTTTTTTTTTTTTTTTTTTTTTTTTTTTTTTTTTTTGTTAAAACTACTATGTATGAAAGTCTGTTTTGTATTTTTGTGTATTTTGGGATAGGCTCAGGGGAAGATTAGTTCATAGTCAACCTTTTACAATGGTGGGGAGGGGAAAATTTGGCAAAAGTGGAACATAAAAACATTTGGAATTTTAACTACTTATTTTTTTAGGTAGACATGGGTGAATAGTTTTTTAAAAACATGAAAATAATTTACGAAAAACATTTTCTTGTTCACTATGCTTGCAAGCAGTATTTTAGACCTATTTGGGACTTTTGGGTAAAGAATTTTTTACTTAGCGGGGCTTCTTAAAAACATTGGTTAATTATGTTCTACTGGAAGGAATCAGAATGATCTAGCAATCAGTTTACCTTTAGTAAAGAATTTAGGGCATGCGCAACTTAATTTAGGCAGTTTCAACCATTTTCTTACAATAATGTTAGTTAGTTAGTTAGACCAAAGTTTTAAATCCGGTTTTGTCCCCGTAAACGAGGGTGGCCGGATTCACCTCACACTCAGCAATACTGCTGTGTGAGGATTTATTGGAGCAAAAGATAATTGACCGGATGCCCTTCCTGACATCAATCCACAGTTATCGGCGGTGGGCCTAGCCTTTGGGCAACTTTGCCCAACATGCAAGGCAGCATGTGCTGGATGGCCGCCATTAGCTCTCCAGAACTTACGCCCTTGTAGGTAGATCTTCTTTTTCATTCTACCAGGGTAACCAGCTACCCTCATCAGATTCCTTTGGGGAGTCGGTTTAGCCGCCGACGACTCGGCCCTGGGACAGGTAGTACAATAATAACTATACAATAATAAATAAAATGGTTGAAACTGACAAATTTTATTATTGGATAGTTATTATTGTAAGAAAATGGTTGGAAATCCCTATTTCCCGGCCCATTCCAACAAGTATGACGGCCATCTTGAGTTTTCGATGGTGGTAGTTCTGGTATTGGCGTCTATTTTGAATTTTGGCTGCCATTTTAAGATAAACAAGTTCCTAAATTAGGATCATTTTCAGAGGTTTCACAAGTTCAGTCATTCCATACCCCCTCCCCCGATTTACCTCAAAGGTATTGCAATTTCTATATCATCTGAACCGTTGGCCCAAGTATAGTATGTGTTACTTATCTTGCATGCAAATTTTGTATTTTCTGTCTGTAAACGGACAGAAATTATAGCACTGCACAATGGCCTATGGGGCAGCATGTTACACTAATTTTGCTCATAACATCAAAACGCAACATCGGTGTAAACTGAAATTTTGGAAATAACCTTTTCTTAAGGATATCTAGTGAATCATAAACAAAAATAAATGTGCTAGGATCACGAAACGCACCTTATTATGCAACATTTACAGGTTTGAATAGCAATATTCATCATAACTGAATTTCTCTGTTTGCAACCATTTTGAAATTCAAGATGGCTACTAATGTTGAAGACAAATGTTGGTGTATTTTTTTTATAATTGTATACAGTTGGCACTTATATAATTTGTATGATATGGTCAATCATAAAATGACTTAGTTATTGATGATATAGGTTCAGAGACCACTAAAATGGAGGCCATTTTCGTTTTTAGCCAATATCTGAATTTGCACACACTTCTGAATATTTTGAATCAGTCAGTTTAATGGGTTGATAAAAAGAGCAATAGGCCTAAAGATTGAAAAAAATATATGAGTCATATAATCACATTCTGTTTTTGACTGTATACACCTTATCATTCTTTATAATAGTATGGTAATATAGCTGTAATAAATACCTGTAACTGTATGAGAATTCAGTGCTGTGCATTGAACTCATAGGTTCTGTAAGGGATGCATTTTAAAACAAATAAAACTGAGTAAGAATTGATGTCTGAATCCTAATGTGTTCTTTGTAATTGTGGAAATCTTGAACAAAGGTGCAGCTCCATTTCATAAAATGTCCAAAATATGTATGTTATTAAAGATGGGTGGCCCAATTAAGGTCTGATTTTTCCTATGTTTTCTCTCTCACATGAAGCACATCACCAGGGTATAGGGTATCAAAATCGACAAAAAATCAAAATTATGGTATGATTTTCATGCCTAAAAATTACATGTTTAGGGTGTGACATTTCGTATGCCTGTAACAAACATAAAAATGGGCCTATAATGCATGATTCTATGACGATGCGAAACTCAATTCGTGCACGCGAGGATCAAGTAAATGATACAACCCGTGAAAGTAACTTAATAAATTTTATATAGAAGCCCGGAGAAACTGGCGAGCACAGAATTAAATAAAGACGAAAAATACACGGTCTCGAACCCAGATCTCCCGCTATCTAGGCGTGAGATTTACCACTCGGCCACAGAGGACTGTGTTTATGTGGATACTGGAGAAACGAGCGCTAATATATTCAGTCTTTATTTCAAAGTTTCAAGCGGCCGTATTATAATAATAATATACATATATTTTTCGTCTTTATTTAAATTCTGTGGCTCGCCATTCTCCGGCTTTATTAATAAACATAAAAATGTTAAAAATATTTAATTTTCTATCCTCCCCCGTGATTTAATCATTTTCTTCTTAATTTGAAGAATCCACCAGTATTTGCAACGGCATTGCCTTAAAGATGGATGACCCAATTAAAGTTGGTAAGTTAAATAAAAGATACAACTTGTATGGGATCAAACAGTTGTGATTATGTAAATAATAAAATAACATTTACAAAAACACTACATTTTTTAACATAGTTAATTTTAAACTAAAACAGTGTGATGTACAACAGCCTTCTTTAAAAGTTATCAACGATTTTGACAGCCGCACAATCAGATGGCAGTTCATTCCAAGACGTGGACTGAAATAAACATAGAATTTTTCAGACAAGATGAAGTCCTTGCAGATTGGGGCAAAGCCTAGTCGCTGCAATATGCATTTGAATCACACCTTTCTTCTTTTGGTTTCTTTTATTAATCATCTTGCTTGTTGTCATGTATCTTTGTTTCTCTTTGGATATGAGAGCACCTTTGTGATCGTTGTGCTGTCTTTGTTTCTCGTTTGGATAGAGAGCACCTTTGTGATCAGGGTTTTTACAACCTTCTCTTATCCAGAATTACTTGCTTTTGCTTTGAGTCAATTGTTGGTATGTATTATATATATTTATCATGTTTTTCTGTATTTTTGGCAAGTAATTTCAATAAATATTATTTTCTCCCAACTACAAAACCCCCAACCCCCCGGACCACACCCTCATACCCCCACTACAACACCCCCCACCCCCACACAGACACAACCCCATACCTGTCAACACCCCATATTCCAAGACCACACCCCCATGTCCCCAGATCCCAACCCATATCACTGGACCGCACACCACACCCTCATAAGTGTCAGCCTATGCAATACCCCCGACCCCCCCTATACACAACCCCGAGCCACACCCCCTACAGACCACATCTCTATACCCCTGGACCATATACCCCCTACTCCAACCACACCCCCATAAGACCCTAACCCCAACCACACCCCCATACCTCCGCCGGACCACACACCCCCATATAACCCCGGACCGCATACACCCACAGACCACATACCCTGGGCAATACCCATATTTTCCCAGACCACACCCCATATCAACCTGACCACACATCACCCTCACAAGTGTCAGCTCTATGCAATAACCCCGACCACACCCATACCCTCGGACCACACCCCCTCTGAACAATCAACCACACCACCCCCTGACCACACCCCTGAACCACACCCCCATACCCCTGACCGACAGTCCCCATGCCACCTGACCACACAAACACCATACCCGGACACATCAATTCCCCATAAGGAAAAACCCCGGACACATTCCCATACCAAAAAAAAAAAAAAAAAAAAACCCCCAAATGCAAAAACAAAAAGAAAGAAAACAAAGAAAACAAAAACAAAAAAAAAAAACAAAAACCAAAAACCCTTTGAC
Organism: Ophioderma brevispina; assembly: GCA_023653785.1. NCBI lineage: Eukaryota > Metazoa > Echinodermata > Ophiuroidea > Amphilepidida > Ophiodermatidae > Ophioderma > Ophioderma brevispina. The sequence goes on along the minus strand of JAMKCH010037763.1, from coordinate 15,700 downwards.
CCCCCTTAACTTAACCCCCTAACTCCATCTCACCATACCCCCGCACCACACCCCTAACATCCATACCACACCCACACACCCAGCCCCTCACCGACACACACCCACAACCCCCACTAACCCCCCAAAATAGACCCCAATACACTTGGGCACACCAAGTTTGTCAGCCTGTTATGACATACGATCTTCAGATAATTTTGTTCACAAGTGTCAATGAAAATCATGAAATAGGTCAAATATGCTAATTAATAATGCAAATTAGGTATTAGAAATCATATATACTGATGTAGTGATGGTGATGAATCAGTTCGAGAATCTTTAGCCCCGCACCCTTCCCCCAAGTTTCAGCCCTGTTATGACGACAGACTTCCAGATATTTTTGTTACACAAGAAAAGCTCATAATTACGACGCAGACGGCCGACACACACGGATTATGCTGGCAATAAGGTCTTTCCTACCGGATGACCTAAAAAAAAGAATAAGGAAGGGCAAGTCATACCTTGAACATTGGAATGTTACAGTCAAATTATGCTCAAAAAATTTAGAAAATGGCAGCCATTGTGGATTTTTGTGAATTAGGTTTCATTAACAATGTATGAGTATTTTGAGTCCTGGTAGTTATTCATTATCAAGCACCTCATTTCGGCTTTTCCTCACTAAAAAATCCTTTCTACAAGACTGAAACTAGTTTTTATGGAGCCATTCAATGGCGGCCCATTTTTTTTATTGCAAATTTCAGCAGGCATAAGCTAACAACGTTTGGAAATTCTATCAAATTGATATCACCTTATGTGACCCTTTGACCTCACTACAAATTGCTTACAAGTGTAACCAAGGTGAACCGATTCTTTCTTTCCACTGGACACCCTGGTCTATATTATTCACACCAGCATAAAATTGTATTAGTATGCAACTGCCCACATCCTACTGTGGTTCTCCCTGCGCAGGGGCCCAATTTTACCGGAAGTGGTCAAAAGGTTTGGAATTTGAAGAAATCTCAACTATTTTGTATTCGAAAAATTTAATCATTTAACCTGTAATTTTAGGGCTAAAGGAGTTTGGTTTTGGAAACATTCGCGAAAATTATGTTTCCATTTTGGTCGACCAATATTAATTTGTACACTGTTTTTAGTTCTCACTCTCACCAACCCTCACATGGATTGAATATTGGTGCGAAACTAATAGCAGAGAACGAAGGGTTTTTGGGGTCAAGGTCCACTTCTATCTATACCAAAAACTTAGATACCTACATCGGGTCATCCCCTTAACAGAATTTAAAATCAAGTAACACAGCACTAAACCTGAACATTCCTCCGACCAATGACTTACTGATCTAAATACAATGTAAAGGAGCTATGTGGGAACTGGGATATAGTTTGATCGTAACAGCCAAAACACAGAATAACTTCTTAAAAAGCTTTCTTGTGGGGGACTGTAGTGCACTGATCTTATTTGAGTGTGCCAATTCTGGATAAAATTGTGATTTTGGGTACCCTAGTACTTATTTAGTTATGTTTAGAACCCAAGTGTTAAATGCGGTTTTGTCCCCGTAAACTGGGTGGCCGTAATTCACGCAACACTCACCAACTCCTGTGTGAGGAATTTATTGGAGCAAAAGATAATTGGACACGGAGTGCCCTTCCTGACGTCATCCACAGTATCAGGCGGTGGGCCTAGCCTTTGGGCACTTTGGGCCCAACATGCAAGGCCGCATGTGCTGATGCCACCATAGCTCTCCAGAGCTGACGCCAATGTAGGTAGAACTTCTTTTTAGTTCCACCAGGGTAACCATCTACCCTCCTTCATCAGATTCCTTACAAATCCGATGGGGAGTCGGTTTAGCCGCTCGACGACCTCGGGAGGCCCTGGACAGGTAGTCTTGTTACCAGGATAAACCCAGTACAGGTCTCAAAGAAAACCGGACCTACTTAGATATATATATGCATTGATATCAATATGCCATTGCCTATTGAAAATTTTGATGGAAGCACTTGCCCCACCCCTTTCATGTCATGCCCCCCAGCTTGGATTTCAAGTTACACGGTTAAAAGTTTTAATTGTTCCGATTGTGTTTGAAAGCACACCATAATGTTTGATAACAAGGATTCAAAAAAGGTATAGTTTATCCTATGGCTTTATAAGTTTTTGAAATTATGGGGTACGAATGGTGAAAAAGTGAATGTTTTCTTTGTACAGCGGTCAGAAATTAAAAGTTGCTCCAATATTTGTAAAACGTGGTTCAAGTTGTTGGTTTAGCTCATAGAATGCAATATAGGAATACTTTTGAGTATCTTACGTGTTTGGTTATTAACCGAAATGGCGAATAAAGTCAACAGCTATTGGCAGCTATTGGATTCTATTGACCTGTGACCTATTTTGTTGGCTAACGTGAAAACTAAGCATAACAGATAATGTAAACTATTCCTTATTTCAATCCTTTAAGCTAGAGAAACAATTTGCACTACATATTACCTGAATCAATGCGACTTTTTAACTTTTTACCCATGTAGACGCCAAAATTGACTTTTTCACCATTTTTACCCCATAACTCCGTAACTATAAGCCATAGATAGTGTAAACTATAGCTTTTTGGAATCCTTGTAACCAGACAAACATCATGGTGTGCTTTTCAACACATTCGGAACATTTTAAAATTTTCAGACCCCTGTATGACCTTGAAATTCAAACTGGGGTCCGTTTTATCCGGAAGCGCACACTCTTTCACTACAGTCCCCTGCTATTCAATGAAGATAATAAATTGAACCATCTGCTGAAAGCAGCATAAATGTGCCTTTAAGTTACCCTTTGGGTGTGGTAGGGTATGGTTGATGTGTGTGTGTGTGTGTTTGGTGTGATTAGCTTCAAATGAAACTTTCATAAACTTCATTTTTCTGCATAAACAATGAAAATGAATGGCCATTCACAAAATAAATATATTATTTATCCAAAAAAATTCTGCACTTTTCTCAGTCATTTATTAACTATTTCATCCAACAAAGATTCTTCACAATTGGTCCATTTCATGGTACACTATTACAATTTGCACATTATACACCGTATCAAATCCCAAAAGAAATAGCTGCCTTGTGTAGAAAAATTCCTAGAAGGTAACCGCCTTAAAGTTTTACCCAGATGATTTCACACAGTTTTTAAAATCAGCACAAGTTAGTGGGAAAAGAAGTGGTCCAAAAATGCAATAAAGCAAACCCTGCATTTTGTGTAGCTTTTCCAATACTAGTTTTTACTATTTTCCTATGAGATACATTTTTTTGCCTTACTCATTACTAATCTTAATACTCTCATGCACACAATACTGTGCAGCACAATTCATTACAAGGCAGCTACCTTCATCTTCAGCTTCCCAACCATTTCGGTTTTCAATGAGAACTCATCATCCAAATCCTTGGGCAATGATAGTCACTGTTTATGCTAATTTTAATCAAACTGGAGAGTCCCCAATACATATGCTATCTAATTTCATTGGATGAATAAAGCACAACTTACCATGGTGAGTGTAAGGAGCAGTCGCTAACATAGCTGTGGTTTCAAATACTTTTGGTGGGGTGGGGTAAACTGAAGAAGCACAAACAGAGGTTATTTTAAAGAACTCATCAAGAATTTTGTTGGAAGGGTGCACTTGCTTACCTCCAAATAGTTACCTCAACAAATAGGGCAATGCACTCGTCATGAACTAGAGCCATATGGGCCTGACACAGTTGCCAAATGTACAAAAATAGAACAAAGTGTTTAGAATCAATCACATTTTCACATTGGTTTAATTTTGTGGTCTTCTGTAGAATTATGGTAAAACGAAAGGTTGGATCACCACCAATTTATAACTTTACCTCATGACCTTTGACTTGATAGTGACCTTTGACCGCATTATGAAAGTCCCACTACTTCCCAGGGGCATGTTTGACACCAGTTCTCTGTAGCATTGATTTTTACTTCTTACACAAGGCCATTTGATATTTTTCAGCTCATTTTATAACTTACCTCATATGACCTTATTTATCAAACTGGAGAGTAACCCAAAACATATGCCTATCTATTCAGTTTGAATGATATTAAGCGCACGTTGAACCTCATATGACCTTTGACCTTGGTATATGACTCCTTGACTCACATCATATGAAGGTTCCCAAGGGGCATCGATGACACAAGATCTAAGCATTTAAAACAAGGCGGTTCTCGAACCACAATGTCGCCTGGTTGCGCGATCATTTGCTTTATTATGAAGTTTGGCAAATAATGATTGAAAGTTTTGAAGTAATCGCTAGTGTTTAGCAGCAGAGCATTTTAAAAAGTGTAACCTAATTATATGAAAATACGTCACGGTCGTTGGACCGCTAGTGTCCTCTGCCGTGCGTTTGGGGTCAAAGGTGACATTAGGTCACTGAGGTCACCTGGGTCCAAAGGGCACAAAGACGCATGAGGGCACCAAGGGCACATGGGGTCACTGCGGTCCCTGGGCCCTCAGGTCACATGGGTCACTGAGACACATAGGTCATATGGGTTCAAACGAGTCCACAGGTGGTCACAAAGTCACCCAACCCTTCCCCGGTGCACCCGCCCCTCCCCACCCTGCCCCAATGCACCCCACCCCTCCCCATTTTCCCTCCCCCCCCCGGTTAAACCCCTGCCACACCCACCCCTTCCCTTCGCTCCCACCCAGACTGGCTCCCCAGCATCACCGTTTGTGAATGGGTCCAAGGTGACATGAGGTCAAAAATTAAAAAAAAAAAGGTCACCAAGGTCGCATGGGGTCACACAAAGTCCCCAAGGTCCACAAGCACCAAAGTCCACAAAAGTCCCCAAGGTCAAAGTCATCAAGGTCACCCTGCCCCTCGCCATTGCACCTCACCCTTCCCCGATGCACCTACCCGAACACAACACCACCCCAACCCCACCGACCCCTCCTGACGCACCCCTCCCTGACACACCCCACCTCGCCATAATACCCCGTAAAACACCCCACCCTCCCCACACCCCACCCTCTCCCCCCACCCTGCCCTCCTCACCCACACCCCCCCTTCCCCTTCCCCACACCCCACCCTGCCCCTCTCCAACACCCCACACCCCACCCTTCCCCTCCATAAGATCACCACAAGATGTAGGTATAAGGTCTTTTTTCATTTAGTGCAAGGAATGTTGCCATACCGAATTTTTAGCGATACAGAGCATTTGCATATTAACTTAGCTCATTTGCATCCCAAAGCCCATTTTAATCAGGAACTTTCAAATGGCAAAGAAATGGGGCCCCATGATAGGCCTTTCAGTAGCGCAGGAATTTTTGAATATCTAAATGTACTGTGTCAAAAATTAGCAATTACGCTGATTTGTTGCAAATATAATTAGCTCAATTTGCACACTCCCTCATACTTGCCCGAAATATGCCTCAAATCTATCATGTCGAGAACTCTTTAACCACTTCCTTCCCCCATTTACATCCTTAACGCCTTATACGGACTCCAGCTAACTTGCACACAAAGCCTTGCCGGGGAAAGGGTTCTCATTTTGACCAGCCAAATAATCTATTAATCTTCATGAATATGCAAATAATGCAGCCCAAAGCACACATAATATTTTGGCACTCACGCTATCACACTACTACCAATTGAAGGTAAATTGGGATTGCGTTTTAGCCAGCAGACATTTCAAAAAAGGTAACCGAAATTCTGAAAATAGGCAATACAGCTAATTCAATTCATGAATATAAATAATGGGCGCCAAAAAGCTACACATATATTGCGACACGCCTCACTCTATCACCCTTTCAAGTTTGAAGTAATCGGGGATAGCGTTTAGCCGCCGAGCATTTTAAAAAGGTTACCGAGTCATACGGACGGACTAAAACATGAACACACAGAATTGTTTGGACTAGTATGTGCCTCCATGAACATTTGTTCAGGCGACACAAAATCATTATTCATGATTTTTAAAGGTATTTTGACTCAGCCGTAATGACCCCTTACTGACCTTTCCCCCATGCCGAGCACAATTTTGTGTAAAGGGTCTGAAGCGTCTTCATACATGATCACATGACCATGCAACGTTTCTATAGACAGGAATTTTTGAGATGTTTACATTAAGACCGGACGTTCCCCTTTAATGAACCTTGACCCCACATGCCGAGCACATCTTTAGTGAAGGGTCTCATGAGGGTCTCATGCTGCTTGCTTCCAATAGCATGAAATCAAATCAATGTACCATACGATCTTGCATATAGCAGTATGAGTTTTGAAGATTTTCACATTCAGACCAAAGGCCAGTTATAATTGAACCCAGATTGACCTATCGACCCATAACTTTTGTGAAGACTCTCAAGCTGCTTTCATATGCATAGTCACGTTATCATGCAATGTAATCTGTACTCTGGTTCCCTGCGCCCTGGGCCTCGCTTCTGGCTCGAACTACCAAGCACGCAGGTCAAGCTATCATAAGTATTTCCATGATCCTGACTAGCAGATGCACTAGGCCTGAATTGTCGCTTGTATGCTGGGAAAAATACACTGTAACCGCTCGTATATGATAGACACTGTGGAAGTGATATCACAGCCCGCCGTGTACCGCGCGTCACGCAGTAAAAAAAACCAGCAACACGCCGACGCTGGGTGAAAGCGTAGGCGCGATCTACACCAATCATGTGTGAGTTACGGTGGCTTAGCGCGGAATTAGAACCACAGTTCAAAACAACTACGGTCAGGAGCTTTCAATGTGCATGACCAATGAGTTGCCGACTTTGATTTGTATGTATCTGCGTCTTGGTTCAGTTGTGAAGATGTGAGATACCAAAGTCGCAGGGAACCAGCGTATGTAATCTGTGTTTTGGTGGCCCAATTTTGAAAATGCGCCGACAAAAAATTTATGTTCTGGCTGGCCTTCTATCTCGAGGGACACCACCCCCTGCTCAATTTTTTTTATTTATCCCCTAGTGATTCCAAATCAACAGAGAAACCTTATCTGCAGTGTTGTGGTCACGGAGGAGCCTGATATATGACTTATACTACCTGTACCATTTTACTTCATATTTGTACCAATACTAATTACAAGATTCATCAACAATTACTATAAAAGTCGGCGGTCATTAATGTTCCTTCAATGCATAGGCAATGTTGATTTAAACACGGACATAGCCTGGTTCTAGATTGAACGGCTAATAGGATGACCTTTATAAGTTGGTCGAAAAAGTCGGAGTGGGCCTTATTGGGCAAGGGTGCTAATAAGGATGAATATGTACATGTAGCTAATCACTTTTTGTACTCGCACCACACTCATGTAGCCAAAGGTACTTGTTTTACCAGCCAATTACTAATGTTCCTGAACTCGAGAGACTCCATAAGAAAGCAATTTTGACAAATGGTCTACTATGGGACATGGGTATTCAGTGGTGGTAGCTAAAGTTTGACAACCCAGGGCAGGGACATAGAATGGCTCCCCCAATTCCTCAAAAATGCACATGAGAATGTGCAACGTACACAAACATCATAATTTGGTTCTAATCAAGTTGAATTTAGCCTTTTCACCGCCATATAAAGAACTACTTGAGTAGATATGCACATGATAGGCCCAGAATTTTAGTTTTTAAAAAAAGTGGAACTTTCTGGGAACCAGCTGAAAATGTCAGGATTGGATGCAGAAATGTGTCTATAATAACATACTAAAAGTCCCCTAACATCCTCTTTGTGCTTTTTCATAAATAAGGGGGCAAAGTTTGTACAGGGGTAAAATTACAAATAAGTAGAATTGTCCTTAAATTGTTCCAACATTTTTGTCATGTACCAAGGATCAATAAAAGGTATAGTTTACTCCCTATCTCCAACTGTAGTTTTAAGTACTACCTACCTAAATCATTTCAAGTCATACTGGGGGTAAATATTTCAAAATGATCCAATTTCATTGAAACCAGATTAAAATTGCTCGTAGCGTCATATTAAAACAGAAAAGTTCCTTCAAAATCAATACATGGATTCCAATATTGACATATAAGAGCTTATAAGCACGTGACCCCCATAGAGGCTGTAGAACCCCATCACACCTTGGCCCTGTAATTTTGCAAGTAATGACCATCACCGGTTAATATGCTCTCTTCCATTTGGTGTTCATGTACAAACTAGATGGAAGAATTTGGGAACACATCTTTCAAGAAGAAACTACGAACAATTCTGAAAATTTACCCCCAGGATGACCTTGAGCCTTTTTTACCATATTAGTTATTAACTACTAGCCATAGATAGGGCAAACTATAACTTTTTTTAATCCTTGGGACATGACAAAAAGGTTGGAACACATTTAAGGGACAATTGAAATATTTCGTAATTTTTACCCCTGTACAAACTTTGCCCACTTATTCTGAAAAATGCACAAAGAGGATTTTGGGGACTTTTAGTATATATTTAGACACATTTCTGCACAATTCTGACATTTTCAGCTGTTCCCAGAAATTTCACCTTCATTGTGATTTATTAATACTCTGGGCCTATGAAGACACACAAAAAATTTGACGTTCACTGCTTGGTGGGAACACCAAAGAACATTCGATCGACTGGGTGCGCGAAATTGGTTGATTCGACACCCAAGACTGTTTACTCTAGTCAATTGCTATATTACCTCTCTGTCAGTGATGTCAAATCTTGATGCAGTTTTATAATGCGTCAAGAGATGCAGTTTCTGTGCGGGGTATAAAAAATGCCGTCACTTTAAGCCAGGCGCGGTTACTGGTGCGGACCATCAATGTTTGAGGCTGAACGTCACTGCAACGGAAGGCAGGGAATTGGAGTATAGCGCATGTCGTTCCTTTCTCCCATCTACACCACTAGGGCTATGACATCATCCATGTCCCTACTACAAACCCTGAGACAAGAATTCAATTTGGACACAAAACCAGCTGTCCATAGACCGCAAAATGAACCGTAGATAATCATTGAGAATACCGCGCCAATTTATGGCAACAAAAAATTGATGTAACAGTATGTAAGCATTACACCTGACTGCAATATTGTAAGAGTCCTACCTTCTAACACTCACATGACAATTTGTATTCCAACAGATACCAGGCTATGCACAAAAATAGCAAAAGGAACGTAGATGAGAGAGAGGAAGAAATACAACTTTGGTTGCAGTAGTTTTATAAATAGAAATCTCGAGGAAAAACGGAAATAGTATAACACCAAACCAATGACAAAACTTCAAGCACAAATATCTATAAAATAATAATTCATAAGTTAGTAATATATATGCAGCAGTAGTTTGTTCCTCGTACCAAGTCCAAAACCCAAAAAACAAGCCACATATGTTTAGTACACACATATACAACTCTCACAGCGAAGACAACTCATATAGCATCACCCAGTTATTTCACAATTTTTATTAAAGGCAAACAAAGCAAATATCCAACAAACATATCATTACGCTTATCACACAAAACAACCTGAAGTCATTGGTCGGACGTTCTTTTACATAAGAAGATTGCTAAGGCCGCTGAAAAAACCCAGTTTTATGGGCCGGACCAACCCGATTTTTCAGTTTTGGCAGAATTTTTAGTTTTTCCAAAAATCATGTAAAATCGGCCTGTTTTTAGCTCAAATTTGACTAATTTTTTTTAGAAAATTTGTACAAATTTCTAATTTTTTCTCTTGATTATTCAGATTTTGGGGCTTTTTAAGGCCAATTTTGACCTCCCGAAAATAAAAAAAATAAAAAATTCACCCGACCAACCGACCCTACTCAAAAGGTCCGCTTGCCTTAGGGAAAATTCCACACTGATGCTGTAGTTCTTAAGTAGTTGTTTGGTGGACCATAAGCATATGTTTTTACCATTCCACCAAACCATGGAACAGGGAATAAAATACAGGATTCACGGAACATGTGTTGTCTGCCATCACGGTTTGTGAATGGGGACATGGGTCACACGACATGAGGTCACCGACATGTGGGACACTACCCAAGTGTATCTAAGTGTCATGAAAATTAATTGGCATATGTGGAAACATCAAGCAATTTTATAATTCTGACCTTCTAGGGCCAGAAAGATCACATGAGGTCACCAAAATGTGGGACACGACCCAATGACCATTGTAACCAAGTGTCATGGAAGTTGATTGACATATGTGGATACACCAAGCAATTTTATAATTGATTATTTTTGGGCCATGACCGCTGCATGAACTTTGACCCACTCATGAGAGGGGTAACTGTGGGGCACTATGCAAGGACCATTACATGCAAGTGGCATTAAAATGTGTGCATGTATGTGGAAACAGCAGGCAATTTTGTTTGCGGTTAACATTTGGTTCAACATTTTTACCACAGACGGACAGCTACAAAACAGACACACACACACTACCAAAGCATCCCTATATGCCTCTTGCAGACGACACGGAGGAAAAAGGAAAAAGACGAAAAGAATTCAAAAAGGTTACCAAGTTTTATTGCAGTTCTCCTTAGTCAAATAGTACAATTACATGAATGGGAGTTTTAAGGCTGGTAAGGTCAAATTAATAAAACATTGCATTTTATAATCGGCATATAGTGTGTCCCCTAAAAAATAGCAAGATGAGTTTTATCTGCGTGTTTAGATTGCATTATGAGCTTTGTTGATATTTTGATTTGTTCTCTGTAGACATTTCAGTGATATTTTTGTTGGTTTAATGTTACGACATCATACCAGAATTAACAATAGAAACAAATTAATTCCTGGTTAGATAAATATATCAAATCATAAAAATTGTTTATTCTTTTTCTTTTTTGATTGAAAAATAGTAACACAACTTTGCCTCTACCCTCAGCAGCCATATATAGTATGAATTGGATACAATGCTTTTTCTGTATAATCTAAAATCATGCAATGTTAACTCAAAACACTGTTCCGCACAAAGAGGGGCTTTATAAAAACAAAATACAAGATGTTTTTAGGAATATAGTCACTGAAGGCACAGCACTTTTCTTGTCACTTTCAATTTAAAACTGAAGGTAGTTCATTCACTGGCGCTTCCTACACATCCTAATAAAAAACCCTACAGCAATAGGCCTAAAAATGCACTAAATCCTGTGTGACATGATGGCTGCATCATCAAAACAAAACACAGTATGTTGGCACAGAATCCCGGCCGCCGGCCAGCCACACATGATGGCTGTTAGCTGGTGGTTCCCTGGTGCGAATCCCACAACCTCCCACCTCTCTCTACATCTCCTTTATTCCTACCCTTCTTTTCTAAAATAGCTATAAAGGACAAGGGCGTTAGGAGAAGTTTACATCACACTTTTTGTGGCCAACTTTACTGTGCAAAGTACACTCTTGTATCGATGCTTCTCACCACTGACAATATGACCCAATTGGGTTCAGAGTCTGATCAGAGGTCATTAAGAGCTCTTCAATGACCATTGGGGTAATAAAAAAAAAACCGTCTCAAGAAGGTGCTCAAGATGAAATGATGAAAGCTAGAATTGGTGAGGTAAACCTATTTCTGTATTTGTGGTCATTATTTTTTATCATTAAAAATGGAGCCCTGAGCAGAATGTTGGAACCCATACCTACAGATAGATTTAACATACTCCCACCAGATACATGTATAACATCTGAAGAATGTATCACAAATACCAAGTATACAGTCCAAACCTTATTCATCCAAGCATTTCTCACTCCAGAATCTTTATATTAGCCTAATTCACCGCAATTCTTGTTCAGGTGAGAGTTCAAATGAGAATGTTATATTTGCCAATACTATCAATGAGATACTATTAATGTTAAGTGTTTACAAGCACACGTATACAGTCACACAGGGCATACCAGTATGGGCAGTACATTTTTGACAGTGGGGCAACAAATTTTGTCCTTTTAATTACTACAATTTCATGCATAAATTAATAAAACTATTAACAAGGGGGAAGGAAAAGATGGATTGTTGTTTTGTCTTTCAAATATCTTTATAGGTCATATTGGAGTGGATGGGCCATCCAATGTTTTATTATTCATCACTCAAAACACTGGTGATTGCCGATTTTACGCAATTTCATTGCAGTTCCTAGCCATGGATATGCAAATGAGATCACATGTGCAGCGCGTACCCATCGACGCGATACACATACGCATGCCGGGCCCCCAAAAAAGCGAAGACGCAAAGTAAACAATGGAACTGATCGTTTTAACGAACTGGGTTAGTTAGTTGTATAAATTCGACCATTAATTTAAAATATGTTACTAACAGCTTCTTATTTTGAATTAAAAGTTAAAAGACGATTAGAATGAGAATCAAGGTATTGTTTTAACCTCTGTCGCGTGTCTATCTGTAATATCACTCGGGCTACAGCACTATTTTAGCGTAAAACAACTCGGCTCAGCTCGCTTGTTCTACCTAAAAAAAATGCTATCGCCTGTGTGATTATGACACGATCGGCACACGGCGATGCTAAAAACAATACCTTTATTCTATAATATCGGACACAATTTTATGAGAAAAACACAATTTATGGGAGTCTAACCAATTGTGTCAGTTAATTCTTTTGCAGAGTGAGTGGATTTGTAAGTCTATGTAGATACGTACATAACCACAACCTGGTTTCAGTATGGTTAAAGAAATGAGGTTGAAGACTATACATATTATAGTGCTAACATTTAAATCAGTCATTTTTATAAATCATCTGGTAAAAACATTTAGGGTAACACAAGACTAATATCAAAAAATGGCCCTCTACCCCAACCAATGAGGGTTGGGGTTTAGGATTTGAAGAATAGGACACTTGATTCTTGGAAGTGTACTTTGAGGAAAACAACAGGGATTGGAACATTTTCTTCTTTTTTCACTCTTTTTACAAATATATACACTGTTACTACCATATACACAATATGTGACAAAACGCTATCTTCTTATATAATATTTCAAGAGATGGCAGTGCAGTGCAAACCTAGAAAATTTAAAGCAATAGTGTCGCACTTTTTGGGGGAGGGAAAAGAAATGTATGCAAGCTAATAATGGGCAAGGCAAAACAAGATAGCACAATTTAGGGAGAAAATTCACACCTAGTGATTAATGATAAAATTACATCAGATTTGCAAGACAAGAAATGATTCACCTTTTGTCAATTGTAAATATATATATTATTAGATACAAAATAAAACCCCTGTTCTACAAGCTGACACTAATATTAATTACAAGGACCAGCTTTAATATGTGATATGTGGTCATGATGGGATACTGTATAACAAGTTTGGAGGTATTGGAGGCGGTCCCTCTAAACAAGAATGTCTCAAAAAAAACGTTTACACTAAAAAATAAGCTGTGTGCCTCCATTCTAGCCATTGTAAGAGTATGAAATTTAGTGCCAAATCGGGATGAAATTGGAATTTGTGTGATAGCAGTTAGAGAGCATCAACAATACAAAATTTGGTGGCTTTTTAAGTGGAATACAGTTGAATTAAAAAAAAAAAAAGAATCTCAAGCTAAAACCCCATACATTAGAATTTTCATGAAGAGCCAAGAGAACAAATATTACTTTAGACCTTAAACCTAGGGTCCTATATTTAAAGGTCATGCAGACATGTTCCAACAACCAGCTCCGCATGTTCACAGGATTGGCCCTTATACATATGTATGAAAGTCTTGCAACCATCGGTTTATCACCTCTTGTGTGTCCCAAAATCATTGGAATTTTAAAGAGCGCTACCAAGGGTTCAGTCCTACACTTAAGGTCATTTGGACTTTACCGCATCGCATTGCGGTGATTATGCTTGCTGATGTATCAATCACTTTAATTTGCTGCAAATCACAGCAACGATCTGCAAATCCAGCTGAAATGAATTCAACTTAATTGCAGTATTCGCAATGTGGATATTATGGTAGAGCCTGCAATTCCGGCACCGGCACCACAACACAGATGTGGTAATGTATGAATGGACCTTTACACATTGGGACATGCAAACATGATTTCAGTCAATCAGAGAAAATTCTGTCATGTTGTTTCATTGACCTATCGGCAATCCACAGAAAATGCTTAAATGAGTCCGACAAGCATAGTTCTCATCAGGGTTTTTTAAGACGGCTTCCAGATGATATGCGGGCATTTAGGAAGCCATCTTTAAAACCCTTTGTGTATGTGGATATGACCCATACAGAATGTACTATGGTGGTCAGGGTTAAGTTGGGAGGGGGACAGGGTATAACATAGTGATACTACAACAACTGCATTTGATGGAAATTATCATTAAACTTGGAAATGAACACAAACACTTTGTTAATTATTCCTGTGTATCTTCCCTCCCTCACACTATCCATGAGAATATGTACAAGTACGCCCCAAAAGGATCAGTCAGAATTATGGCCAGTCTTCACAGGCTTACTAAAATGGTCAACATTATGAACCTGTGTTATTTAAAACTATTCACTCGTTGTAATCAACCTGACCTAATATAATACACTCAATGTGTTATTAGCATGCACCAAAATGTATTAAATTTATGCAAAAATTGCACTCAAGTGCACACAGTTGCACTTACACCTTCAAAATGATCTATTATGCTTTTGAAACTCAATTCAACAATCTACTAGCCAAACAAACTACTGATTCTTTCTGTTTGAACTGCATCTTGAGTTGGTGGGCGACACCATCCACCCTTATATACCATCACCATCATTGAAATGTACATTTAACTGTTTGTTTTTAATCTCAGTTCAGGAGAAGGACAGGTGAAGTCATGTTATTCTTATCAGCGGTATTTTCGGGGTTTACCTCTTGCTTTGGCTTACCCTTTTCCCAGCTTCTCATGCTAATGTACTCATATTCTTCTGTGAGAATACCACAAGAAGTATGAATGAGAAATCTAAAATGGTAGTAAGCCTGACACACAAACCCTCTTGCATGCAACAAACAATTGATCCACCTACAATTTTGCAGGAAAAAAGCAAAAGACTAATAGAGTGATATAAAAGAGATGACTGCATGTAGTAGATTCTCTGTGCTGCAATGCTTGTTTGGCAGCACTTGTGGTGGACATTAATCTTGTCAGCAGCTTCCTATCTAGATGATCTGTACCTTGCGAGTTAAAACTCAACAGCAATAACCTTTAACTTGTGGTGGATACCCAGGCCTCGGACTGTGACAGTCTGGCCGATTCCCTCTGGTAAGCAATTTTCATGTTCATTCATCACGCTCTGTTGGAGCTTATGCCGCTGCGAATAGTGCCAGAGCCTCGACAGCACAGGGACAAAAACAACGACCCCATGCAGTGGGCACCCCAGTAGTAACAGGTGAGAAGTCGGATGGACGTATGGACATGGCCATAGCAGAGTCTCAAGCTTGCGAACTATCGCGGGGGAGGAGGAGCAGTGAATCTCATCAGCAACTGACTTTCAGTCGCGAATGTTACGTCAAGACGGCCTTTTATGGCAAAAGGGCGTTTAACTCAAGTACACCTTTTGCCTGAAAGGGTTGTCCTGCAAAACAGCATTATGGGATACATATTTTCAAAAAATATTTTAGCATTACTAGGATCAATTTAAAGAGAAAAAAGTTATCCCATAATGCATTGTCTGCGGACAACCCTTCAGGCAAAAGGTTGTTTGTAACTCGAGTACGCCCTTTTGCCATATAAAAGGGCCGAAGACCTCAAAGAAGTCTGAAGGATGTGTACTCTAACTTCGTCTGTTTTGAAAAACTAAAATGCTTTCCATGGCAGTGCCCAGGGGTGTCATCAAATTTGCTGAGTCC